>JAGDQP010009944.1:15900-57367 GCA_022664845.1 Lepisma saccharinum
GAGGTGGTCTACTGCTCCCACGCTGACCAGACGTGTTGGGAGAGGAGATCCGAAGCCCTCAACTGTGATCGCTACCTCTTTATTCAGGTAGCTCCCCAATTGGCCTCACGACGCTGGGTGGACGCCGCACAGGCAACACCATCTGGAGTGCTGAAACGGTCACCTATCCAAACATTGACCAGACCCAGAGCTGCTTGACTTCGGTGATCTTACGGGAAATATATGAAAATCGTGTTGCTTCAAATCTTTATAGGACAATGGACGCAGATGCTGCGTCCAAATTTCAAACATCTATAGCTCAGCTCCCAATTAAGATAGAGATATATTATTTAGGTGTTGTGTTCTTGAAGAATGGATCTTTCTAACGAGGTGCATTATATCCATGTTGGGCGGCCAGCGGACGAGGGGAGGGGAAAACTTGGAAGTTTTTACCTCCTTCCGCTCCCATTTTGGGGCCAAATTCTCCCCCTCCAAGAGGTATACAAGCACCAAAATTGGTATCACCAGTGATAAATGAATATGCTAATTGGTGATATCCCTATATGTAAGATAAAGATAAAATGAATTTTATGGGCGGTAACAGCACTATGGCTTACGCCCGTCCCGATACGGGGGAAGCCCCTTATCTTGGTCATGTCAAAATTTAGCTGTTAATTAAAATAATAAAACAATATAAAAGATGAAGATGTAAAAGGTCTTCACAATCAGCCCACTGGTGTAAATGGCCAGTATAACAAGGAAGCCTGTAAATGGACCTTTACTAAATATAAAACAAAACTGCACTATAAAACTTAATGGAAGCCTGTAAATGGGCCTTCACAAGATAAAACAAAAACTACACTATAAAACTTAACAGCTAAGGAGCATAATCATATAAAATACACGGAAATCATAAAACTCTCCAAAAACAAGTAAAAGATTACCGTTTAAGTTTAGGTTTATACCTAGGTTTCCCTTTCCTTCCCACGAGATTAAAATCCATATCCATCAGGTGGTCCTGAATCATGTCTGAGCCCAAAGATGAACTTGGTTCATCGATAGTATGTGCAGACTCTTCCTGAGCTAATTGAGCAGACAAAACGTTCGTCAGAGTCTTAACGCTTGTAGCGAGAGGCGAAGTTCGAACTAATTTCGGGACTTTGTAAGGACTAAAAGTAGTCTTAACCCGTGGAGGTAGAGCTCTGCACAGATGTTTTTTGTCCCTGACTCTGCGGTGGCATATTGCTCGGAGTCTCCGATCCTTTGGGCGGCTTCGGAGGATCGTCATGCACATGAGACTCAGTTTGAGTTGATACATTAACTGTCTGGGTACCAACCGAGACAGTTTTAACTGCGAGTCTGGCTACAACATGTGAAAACGCACCAGAGGGAAGGGTGCGCTGAGACTTTTACGCGACGTTTAGCATCACCAGCAGATATTCTCTCTAATACCATCAGCTCTCGAATTCGTTTTTCCTCCTGAAAAATAGGACAGTCACGCGACCAGGCCGTGTGCTCACCCTTGCAATTAACACACTGAGGTTTCAGTGACTTACAAGGATCCGCACCATGGCTACTGGTTCCGCAAATTGCACAAACAGCAGAGGTCGCCTTACACGACGTGCTGGTGTGTCCATAGTGCTGACATTTAAAGCAGCGGAGCGGACTGGGTATATACGGACGGACAGGTAAGCAATAGAACGCTGCCTTCACGTCCTTAGGAAGCTGTGGCATGGCAAACGTCAGAATTAACGAATTCGTGGGTTGCAGTTCTCCACTCTTTCTAGTTTTAATGCGCCTAACATTCACTACACCTTGGCCGGCAAGTTCATCCTTAATCTCTTCTTCAGGGACATCTTGCAAGTCCCAACAAGATATTACGCCCTGACTATAATTGAGTTGACGATGCGGTTCAACTTGAACCTCGAATTGTCCTAGGGTCTGCATTTTCAAGAGATTAGTTGACTGTTTATTAGTGGATGTCTCCCCAAACAAGGTGTCGTTGCGAAGCTTTTTAACATGTTTAAGTTCGCCGGCGACATAATTCAGTTGCTTTTGTATAATGAAAGGGGATAACCCCTTCAAACCACCTGGATTCTCTGCTTCATTCTTTACTTTAATAACAAGATATCGTGTGATAGACGGTACGATACTTGTCTGTTCCTCTACTTCGAATTTTTCTGCTATGTCACTGGTTCCTTCGGTAACTATATGCGTCTTCTTTCTACTATCTTCAGTGACTTTATCATCATTCTGTCTCTTGGTCTTCTTCTTTTCTTTGTCTGTGCGCGAAGGCGACTTGTTAGGATGTGGTGGAGCCATGATGAATTTTAGCCGTAAATGCCCACACTTCTCCGTCTTCGTTCTGAGGAGCCAACGAGGCTGCCGGGTACTACCTTCATCACCCTTGTCAGCAAGCTGGAAATCGAGGCGAAGTTCAATGACTTGGCGTCGAAATCACCTGCACTCCCGACTGATGGATACTTGGGACACCCACTCCTCCCAGTGTTGGCGAGACCAAAGGTCCGAAGAGCTCCCCAATGGCGCACTTCCCAGTCTCAAAGAGCTAGACCATCCAAGAATCTGCTGTTAAGAACTAGGCTATCCAATGGTTCCGCCCCCTTCCCCTGGGGCCATCGTCAATGCAAGTACATCCTGCCACATCCGTGGTCATTGCGCGGAGGTGCAACTCACAGCAAAAGAGGAGATGAAATGATGATTATCTGTGAATGAAAATGAGGTGAATGTGAATGTAACTCCTCTCTGCTGGTCCTCCTTTCAAGCAGCGTAGGTGTTTAGCTGCGAGGGCTGATTGCAGCCAGCAGAAGTCAGCTGGACGATGGGGTCGCCAATTCCCTACGCCGTTGTTGGCTGATTGCAGCCAGCAGAAGCCGGCTGGACGATGGGGCCGCCAATTCCCTACGCCGTATACGAGCAGCGATGGTCTGCTGCTCGGGCTATATGATGGTTTCATCACGTTGCTGTCCGTAGACCTGCGATGAGGTCGCCAATCCCCTACGCATGTGGGAAGTAAAAATTCTCAACAGAGAAGCACTTTGGCCCTGCTGTTGGACTTCCCATAGGCAGCAACGATGTTAGCAGCTGCCAGGGCTGATTGCAGCCAGTAAAACTGACTGGGCGATGGGGGCGCCACTTCCCGACGCCAGGATATCCCTATATGTGAACAGGAGGCTTTTATAGGGGTGAAGGGGAAGAAATGAAGTGTTTGCCTTTTTTTTTTTAGTATAAAATATCTTATGTAAATTAGAAATATTGTCGGGACCGTTCGATAGAGAGCAACACACATTTTCTTCTACGAATAGGTACAGAATGGTACAAAAATTATATCTTTTTGTAATCTGTGGTCCATAAACTTTGCAACGAGGTATGAATCATAACTCTGTGATAAATAGGGGGGAGGATAGGGCCGTCAAAGTGAGGGTCTACGACTTTCTTAAAATTCCTGGTCGTCATATACAGGTTAATAGGCACCTACTCAAAAACACCGGTAACTACTACATCTTTTGTTTATAGATACAAGTACTCACGTGATGAACTTTATGATTACTATGCAGCTTTAACTACTGAATGTAGATTATCGTTTTATTAAGAGTATCCAATATCCTTGAAGCCCATTTACGTTGTTTTGGGAACTTTTTTCTAGTTTTCACTTCTTCTATAAAGTTCTTTACGCCTAAGTATATACGTAGATGAAATAAGATAACTAGCAGAAACACAGAGGACGAAAGGAACAGATACATAACAATGGAGAATGAGATCACAGAGAAGGTAAACAAATTTAAATACTTAGGATCATATGTAACAAGCAAAAACGATGTCACAGAAGAAATAAAGTCCTCTAGCATCGGGCAACGCATGTTTCTACTCAGTCCAGAAACTCCTAACTTTGCAATTAATATCAAGGAAGATGAAATTTAAAATATACAGAACGGTTATTCTGCCGGTAATACTTTACGGTTGCGAAAGTTGCCGGAGTACGGTCTTAGCAGATGAACAAAAATGGAGTGTTTGAAAGTACGGTTTTGTACAGTTGTAGTTTCCATCTACTAACATTGTACAATATACGGTAAGTTCATATACAGAAGAACTCAGCTTACACATGGAAACTTATAATAGTTTTATTGCTTAATGCATATAATGAATTCCAGCCTTTATAGATAAATCATTTCTGGAACTTACACAGTACAATTCATCACACATTATACATTCCTTTCCTTTTACAACAAAGTCATCTGGCCGTAGTTGGGGCTACGATCAAGGTATTTGAACTATACTAAAGATGATGTAAAACAATCACCTGAGGTTTGAAACCTTTAAAAGCTAGAAACTTTTTGTTTTTTGTCCTAGACAGCTTAAACTTGCACCATTCGTTTCAGAACTTCAAGGACTTAAATTTGATATATTACTTGAGTTTATTGGACCAATCTTTAAATATTTCAAAATTAAAACAAAAGTTGTTTTTAGCAAAACTCAAAATCGAAATGTTTAACTTTCTTGAAAAAAATATATGGCCAATGTTCATCTGATTAGAATATATGTGCCAAATTTCATGATGGTACTTCAATGGAATCACGTTGAAAAAAAAAAATCTAACGGAAGTACACAGTCACTTATGCATAACGTGTATGCACTTTAAACGGCATTACGACTAATGGCTTTTAGCAAAGTAAATTTAATTGGTTAAAATGTAAAATACAGTATCTACAGTACAGGCCTTGGCCGACACCAACCCGAACCCTCCCCATATCCCGGCCTGATCCTTAGATGCCTAAAGGCCATAAATAGAATTCAAATTAAGAAATATTGTAGAACAAAACTAGTCAGTCCACCCTGATCTCTCTCTCTCTCTATATATATATATATATATGAGCTCTGTGTAGCCTAGTCCGTAGGGCGCTCGACTTCAGTGCTAGCGCTCCCGGGTTCGATTCCCGGTGGGGGGCTCAAAAATTTCGGTGTTGACCCAGCATCGTGAGGACAATTGGGGAGCTACTGTGAATAAAAGACAGTGGCGATCACAGTGAGAGCTTAGGCTCTCCTCTCCCAACCCGTCTGGTCAGCGTGGGAGCAGTAGACCAACTCCTCCCTTCGGGGAGAGGCCTCATCCACTAGTGGATTGAATATGGCTGTGATATATTACATATATATATATAAAATATTAGTTTTAAATTATTTAGTTACAGGCTAATAAACCTAAAGAAGTAAATGTTACAACATGAGTTACGTTGTAATTCCTGACTGCCTAGAAGACAACCCGGTCGCTGTTCACAATTAAAAAACTCACTGCCTTTTTTATTATTTAAAATTTTGAAGAATCCTCCTAAAAGATCTTTTATTTTTGAGATGGGCATCCTGCCAATATAAAATACGAAAAATTTCATCAACTTGTGAATTCATAAGCAAGATTTGGTATTTTTCGGCCACAGCATACGGAAAAAGGGCCTAGTAATGCAGTTGGCGGCAGAGTTAAGAGACTGGCAGTGGCCATTCGAAAACCAAATCTTGACCCCTTTCCAGCTGAATGAATGGGCAGCAAAAAATATTTCTGCTATTTACTTTTGCAACAGAATATGTGGAATCAGAAACATTTTTATAAAAGATCGTTTCAATCAGGCAGATCCCATCTAAAGGACCTATTTGAACAAGCACATCAAAATTAACTGTGAAACTGTATTCTGAAGCTAGATAAGCTTGTCTACGATTGCGTAACAAGTTCTCATAAGAAGATCACCAGGCAAATTTCAATTAGCCGATTTGCATGGCTATACTAGTGGTTAGCTTATCCGATACGAAAAAATGAAGAGCTTGATACAGTGAAAGTAATATTCCTTCCTTCAGCTGGATCAACACCATCATTCTCTCATCTCTGTGGGTCCAAACGTATTATGGATACTTCTCACAGATGTCTTACGTACAATAAATCCAGTGACACCAACCACTTTCAGTAAAAAATGTGAAGAATAAAATTGCACGTACGTAGTGATATTTTACTTGTTTAATTTTTTTTTCTGAAATTATAATAAACTTTCATTTGGTATGTTTGGTGAAATCTTCTTTTGTTTTAACTCAATTTACTGTAAATATGAACCACCACCTTTTAACTCTGTACATAATTTAACATTAATATAAACTATTTCCCTGGAATTCTCTTTAAAATTTATACTTTTTTCAATTAAAAAAACAATCCACAACCCGTATCATGTTGCATATGATAGAGAAGGCAACAAAAATGCCGTAAAATAACACCTCTTACACCTTTATAGATTAGAACTGCTATGGCAATTTGAAAATATGTAGGTGGAGCGTTTAGGGGTTTTCGAGAACTTTACACATTTATAATTTTAAAACGTGTTGATTTTGCTATCTTAGTCTATATATGGAAAATACCTCTGTATTAAGTTTCATCAAAATCTGAGATGAAGTAAAATCAGTGTGTTGATTTGACACGGAATAACTCAAAATGAGGCTTAACTGCAGTTTATGTCAGAAAAAAATAGATTAAAAAATTACAGGAGAAATGTAATGTTTGCAACGTGTATCAGTGTTGAAGCACAGAGGAAACAAGGGTTCAGTCATGAAAGCGTTGAGTCAAACACTAAAAATACTGGAATTATTTTTTCAACTCCTTCCGTGTTGGGGAAGTGCAAAAATATGGGGCTAGGTAGAGCAACGTCCATATGTCAGCACATCGTTAGACGTGACATGCATATGATATAATTGAAGAAAAAAAGATAACCTATCCTGACTTTACATAACCCATTTTCACTCGATCGACAATTTATCCGTGAATTGTGTGAAATGTTCAAAAATGCAAAAGGATATGAATCACGTACTAATGTCATTTGTATTATTCCGCTTGGCGCCATGTGTGTATGCGTTAATCAAACAGTATAGATTTATGGAAACAATAGTGAAAATGACTTTCCGTAAAATTTTCGATTGCTGGCCTCTGCTAGGTGTTCATTGAAGTGCATGTGTGCATGATTTGCAGGGGAATGAATCATATACAAAGCAGATATGGAACAGCGGGCTGATATAAACTGTATTTTACCCGAAATGCCCATTCTTAATCTTGATTTCATTATTCTTTCAGAAAACTCAAAATAACTTTATTAATGATGGGTGCGTGTACAGAACTAGCCCACCCTCAGCACTACTGATTTCAAGTAAGGTATGTTTAGTTAACGTTCGAAGTAGAAAACAAACTTACCTTTACTAGTTGTATGAGGAATACTATTTATTCCGGATAAACTTTACTTTAAGGCCCGCACCTTCGGCCACCTACTGAACCATTGATATGCTCTATTATGCTCATTACCTTGTCAATACTAATCACAGACACTTCCAAAAACACGTAAATACGGTCAACAATCTAAAAAGTGTTACAATAACACGTGTGTCATTATTATCTCGACATAGGCCTACACACTCAACTTGATCCAGACATAAACATGGTTACTGCGGATGAATACTGATAGCAGAATATACGCACTCAATTACATCAGCATATAAGCTAAAACATGGCTTAGGTTAGATGCAAACCGCGTACATGACGTCACTAAAGACGCCGAGCAATTCCATTTCATTATTGCTTTCTCTCTTTCCGGGTTAACTATAGTAGTGACGGACCAATTTTTAGAAATGTACAGGATGAATTGAGATCACTGTGTGATGTTTGTGAGTAATAGAGAGGAAAATAGTAATGTGGGTAACATTATAAGTGAATAATAATATTGTTGTAGTGTGTTTTTAAGATGTTTTAGGACGCACTGCATGTTGTGGCGGAAGGAACTATTTTGCGTAGAGTTACTGTTATTGTCATGTGGAGGGCGGCTATGTAGCGTTGAAATAGCGAGGCTTTGTTATGGTTATGACATTTCTTGCGTTAGTGTTATTGAATCATATAGAAATGACGAGGGAAAGTGCATTTTTACGGTTATTTAGCAGAGTATTTATGAACGAAAAAGAAAGGTCCCCGAAAGCATTGTACATGATATTCTAATGGAAATTGGGAGTTAACACGCCTGTGTGCTGAACGTAGGTGTGAAAATATATTTTGTACAGATACATGACAGCACCTAACCTCCACGTTCGTATGGTCACTAATTTAAGATAATCTACGAAAAGTGAATGAAAACAATTGCGTAAACCGTTCGCCTCTCATGAATACGTAATGTGTGTGTTTTAAGTAATTTTGGTTTGGTTTTAGTGATTTTAAAATTGGTCCGTCACTACTATAGTAATGCCCTCTTTCCTGTCAAACATTCGCGACTACATTACCTTAAAGTACAGTCCATACACTTTCCCTAACTTAAAAATACTGCTTTCCTTCTGTAAATTTTGCATTATTTTGCGGGCCATGAAGTAAAGTGAAACCGTAAAGTTATCCAAATAATGTTACAGATTAGATAAGGAAGGCTATTTATTATCGACTCACTTTTCATGAAAAATCAAAACGTTCGTAAGGTTACGGGTGACAAGTGATCTACTCAGTAGCTCATCTGCATGTTTCGCGCAAATCTGTAGTCTGTACTAGCCACAATAATAAATCAAGTATTTACGTGTGTCGAAGATAAAGATACATGGTAATTAGTCCATCGGTTTGGAAATGCACTTAACATAACATTTAAGAAACCCACGCACAGATCCTGTACACAAACTAAAACACCTCATTTACATGTCAATGCTTTGTGTATCCAGAAGGTAGACTCATGTCCAACAACTACAGTTATAAGTTTCAAAAGTTACGAGTTGTTATCAAGTTTAATTTCTACACAAAGAAAACTAAACATATAAACCTTTTTCAATTCCAGATCAACCGGAGGTTTCGCCATCTTTTACGAATTACGACCACACTTATTTCTTTCCTCACGCGACTTGTTTCGCTGCTGTTTCATGCAGTATTACCAGAGCCACTTCCAATATATTATTATGTTGGATTCCAGACTAGTTCCAAGATTAGTTGCAGACTAATCTGCCCCAAGCTGTAGCCAATACGCAGAGAATTTTTGTTTAGAGCTTACAGGAAGGCACTGCTTGTTAGTTTTATCTAGAAAGCGAAAGAATACAAGGTCCGTAAGAAAATCATCGAAAAAGAGAAAACTATTTGCTTCCAAAGTTTCGATTATAAAAGTGAGCGTAGCTATATCGCATTTCCAACCAGTGCTGCAGTTCTAGAATTTTCACAGGGTCTACGGCGCGAATCTTTAAGTGAAGACTGTGTTCAGGGATGGCATGGCAACCAAAGGACCCACAAGGAAAATTAAATTTGGAACCCATTTAAAATGAGACATTTTTCTTTACATGACAAAAAACTACTACGATAAAGGCACCAGTTCTCGTCACTGCTCCAGTGGCCGTCATGTTTTTTTACTAAACATGTAAAAATAAGGAAGTCTTTCATCATTTGATGACAAAAACAGACCAAGTTAGTAGTCATAATCTAGTACGTAACAGGCACCATTAATATGCTTATTGCGTCACTTCGTTTAGTAGAAATGTCGTATGTTTCGGTCCCAAGTTCGTGTTTCCTGCTATTTCCATGGTTTTGTTACTAAAAACTGTTAAGCACGTGGACATTAAAAATAAAGCATTGACGTTTTACGTAAAGTACGTGATGTTTACATGTGCATAAAATGCCTCTTTAATGATCAAATTAATTATCAGATTATAGATATGCGTACTTTGACTGCAACTTTCTTTGCTTTGTGGTGTGACGACTACTGGTGAAAGTCAAACATACTTTGCACCAATGCTCGTCACGGATGACGATTACAGGTGAAAAATTGCTAATTAAAATTTTTACTCCAGAAAGTGATAAATTTAATTTAATATAAAGTTAAATTTATATTTTAAAAAATCATAGTTTTAGTCTCACTCTTGGGAGTAGCCGTCAGTAAAATTCAAAATTTAAATTCCTACATATGCCACCGGCAGTCAACTCAGGGTTTTTAAGAAGAATTTCTGAGGCCCTTCTAGCAAGCCCTCTGTGCCTCTTTCCTTTCTATCACGATTTATTTTACAAGGTTAAGATCCAGTGAAGATGAAAAAGTGGATATAATATTTTCCAAACGAATGTTTGTTATACATTGGGTGACGACTACTGGTGCATTGGTGTGACGACTATAGAGGAACAGCAAAATTTAGGGTGACGACTACTAGAGCAAAATTAGGATTGTAAAGAAACGTAATTCTATCACTATAATGCGAATTATCGAATAGATTTATGCTATTACACTATCGCACGAGACCTGAAGTTGCTAACGAAGTGAAAAAAGTAGGGTTGTTTCTTACACACAGATCTACAGAAAGCACTTTCTGCAAAATCCACCTTAACATGCCGAGAACTGGTGCCTTTACCTTAGCTTACGTAACAAAAAATTGGCTCATATAATCAACAGTATTAGCTTACATAAAAAAACAGGAACTGAAAGCAAGGGCGCCGATTTCTGTATAACTTTGGGGGGGGGGGGGGGGAGCAGTCAGATATTTTTTTGGCCAGATAAGGGTCTAAGAAGACACGTATGATACAAATCCAATTCAGATTTTGCCAAATATTGTATATTCATAAAAAAACACGTATAATAGTATACATATAGTCATTATGAAGGCTTCCCCAGGCTATTACAGAATTTAACTATGTTTGTACAACGTTAAAAAAAATCACTAAAACATATAATGCTCTAAGTAATAAGAACAAAGTTTCTGCTGTTACTAGAAAATAAACTTAGGAAATAACAGAAACTGGTGTTAGTCTATGCAGTGGAGTTATTCAGCTTTTCCAAATGTAGTTCTCTTTCTGTCAGGCTCACCCTTCTGCCGGGCTACTGCTTTATTGGACAAATATTGTTTTTCTTCTTTTAATTCTCAGTTCCCGATCTCGACAGGCATGGTTCAAGAAGCTTTTGTCTCACCTACAGTGAGAAAAAAATTATTTGGACAAGTTGAACAAAGAGGAAAACAGACTTACCACACGCAAAACGTGGCCCATTTCGAAATCTCTTGCCCTTTTATGATAATTTGGATACGTTAGATAGAATGCTATAGAAATAACTACTACTCGATACACCTGCAAGGGAACAGGCAACGAAAGAGTGACAACTATGTAAATTCATCGCAAAAATTTATTTGAACAGCCCCATACTATTCTCGAAAGAAATGTTTTTAGGTACCCTACTGTGTACAAAAACACTCTGCGTGGTGTATTGAAGCAATCCACACCGTGCCAGGCATAAAGAAGAAGCATGGGGAACAAGTGAGTTGAACAACATTGGAACTGCTCGCTTTAATTTCAAATTACGTGCGGAAGGTGAAAGGTACTGAGACATAGCCAAGCGTGTTGGAAAGTCATGCTCTAGCGTTGGATAATAAAGAAACATAAAACAGAATAATTATTGGGGATTCGTTCTGGCCAACTAAGGAAACTAACTGTCCGAAATGAAACCGACATTCTTCATTCTGTGGACAAAACTCAAAGAATTAGTGATAAAGACTTGGCTACTTCACTTGCCTAGGATATGCAAGTTAATGTTACAGATGTGTAGATGTGAAAAAAAATGGCATTCAGATGTGTAACCAGAAACAAAACACACTTATCAGAAGAAAGCAGAAAGAAGAAGTTCTAATTTACCCAAAAATATAAATATGAGTGCCTGAAATTTTTGAAAAAAAAAAAAAAAAGGTTTTTTTTTTTCCTAGGATGAGACCAGGATAAACTTGTATTATAGTAATGTATATCAGGACGTGTGGCGTAATAAGAATGAAGCTTTCAGAAAGCAGAGCATTGCTTCCATTGGTAAAAATGTTGGAGGGTCTGTTATGATTTGGGATTGTGTAATTACAAATTGAGTGGCCAGTATTCGTACCCTGGATACACATCTTCGAAATCCCAATTTTTTCAATGAATTTTGGATTGTTTGTGGTGTAACATTAACTTATTTTCTACATATCCTAGGCAAGTGACGTAGCCAAATCTTTAGCACTAATTCTTTGAGTTCTATTCACAGAATGAAGAATGTAGGTTTAATTCCGGGCAGTTTGTTTTCTTAGTTGGCCAGAATGGATTCTATTCCTCAATAATTGCTCTGTTTAATGTTTCTTTATAATGTATCCAACGGCAAAGCATGGCTTGCAAACAAGCTTGGCTTTCCTGACGCGGTATGAATTGCTTCAATTCACTACGTAGACTGCTCTTGTACACGAAAGGATACCTAGAACATTTATTTCGAGAGTAGTGTTGGGCTGTCCAAATACTTTTTTTTTTCAATGAATTTACGTAATCCTCACTCTCTCGTTGCCTGTTACCTTACAGATATATCGAGTGGTAGTTAGTTCTATAGTATTCTATTTAAGGCATTCAAATGATAGATTTCGAAGTGGTTCGTGTGTTACGTGTGATACAATCTGTTTTTTCTCTTTGTTGAACTTGTGCAAATACTTTTCCTATCCGCTGTATATAGCTTCCCTATTTATATGTTTATTAGAAACTCAAAATTACGGTGTTAACGGTAAACAATAATTGCATCCAAACAGCAGTTTGACGGATATATTTCCTAGTGCAAGTATACTCCTACTTTTGTGTGAGTTCTTCTTTTCGCTTACTTTTTTTTGTATCTTTTTTCTTTTTCTTAAATTATGTTTGTATATGACAAAATCACAATGAATGATTCTTAACCCTCGGAACACCAAGATAATTTCATCTCACGGAACACCAAGATGAGTCATTTTCGACCTATGTATATTTCTCGTATCAAATAAAGTACATGTTCAAAATCAAGGTATTTTAGAGTATGGGCGTATTCATTGTATTGTATTTATTTGTTGTATTTTATTTTCTTAAGTAGATACTACAAAATAATGAAAAATACAGAAAAAAAAACCACATCATATTAACCTTGTAACCATTTTCATAGCTGCACAAAAATGAAGGTACCATGAGTCTCTTACTTATTTACACATATAAAGTACTACATTTAAAATTACCAGAATCAAACTACATTACTCTCTCACTCTCACATGTATCTGTTGTATTCTGATTCTTGCAAATGAAGCGATTACATTGCTGACAGTATGCGGAGTACTTGTCTTTACCACTACACAAGCAGCAGCATCCACGTTTCTTCGCTCCTTGATTGAGAAATTATAAAGTGTAGGTCGTTTGGAAAGAGACGTGTGATCATTAGAACCAATAACAACTTGTTATTTTAACATAAAATGACATTTAAAAATAGTTACACAAAACGCCAAGATTGGGTCAAATTGACTCATGCTTGATTTTCTTAAATTATTACACAATAAATACATGGGCTTAACGTCATTTTCTACCATAAGAATTTTGGACACGTACGTGAAGAATACACAGAATTTCACTCTTCCATTTAATGACTAATGGAGAAAAATAATATTTTGACTGTATGGGTCATTTATGACCCGACCTTGGCGTTCCTAGCGTTAAACGACAGAAAATACGTTTTCATTTTTCTTTTCTTTTCTTACTAAATAGTCCTTATCGATGTTATGCACGAAACTCCAGAAACAACACAAGCAATGCACGAATTAACTCATTTAATCAGGAGATGGGTACTATACGTGATGTAATTTTTTTAAGTACTGTAGCACACGAGTTTCAGGGAGGAATTTATCAATGAAATAGATTTGCCAAAGGGAGATAAGCTTAGTAGAAAGGAAAACGAATTACAATGTACTGTAGAAATAGGAGAACAGACTTCATCTTATCATTTGGGCCCCCCATTAGGGGGGGGGGGGCAGGCCCCCAACCCCCCGGGATCGGCGCCCTTGACTGAAAGGAACATACAAGGTTATTGTAAATTTCACTCTTTACTTAGCAGTAAGCATTTATAAAATGAGTAGTTTCTGAAGCTCGGCCCTACTGACAATGCATTCTATTTGACGATCATAGATCTACTGACAATGCTTCGTAGTCTCGACTTTGAACATTTAACATCAGAAGTGATTCTAACATATTGCAGTACATTGCTCGAAATGGAAGTTTAGAAGTGATGGTATATTTAGGAAATAATAACGTCAGCTTTACCGGTTTACGTCTTTTAAGCTAGAAGATGGATACAGGACGAAGACGAAGAGGAAGAAAACGGGTACAGTTTCGTGAGACTATATGTTAGGAGGAGGAGAAACCGTATGTTAAGACAAAAGGAAAGCGCATGATCGAGATTAACGGAGAGGTATTATAACTTACTCAGACGAATCTACCGCTTTCATCAGATCGCTAATGATGATAATGGAGATAATATATTAAAGGCAGAAAAGTCAGCCATCCTTGCAGTGGATACAGGACATGATACAGCATTCGGGAGGTCCTGGTTTCGATCGTCAATAAAGAAAGTTTTCATGGTCAAGATAAACATGATTATATTTATGATCCCAGCTATACGAATCAGGTAATCATATGTCATATTATAATCATATGTGAGACTATAAGTTCTTTTCATCTTACAAGAGCTCCATATCGAATCATCCATAAATCTGACCAAAGACTTCTATGTCTTATATCTGCACTGGACGTTCATAATACATATTAAAATTCACATAAGAGACCTTCCAAATTGTCTCCTATACATATAACATGACCTCTATGTAAAAGCGAAACTGGACTAACTGCTGCTATTGAAAATTCCACAAATGTATTATTCTGTCTTTACACTTATTATGAACACAGAATGTAAATAATGAACCGTATTCAATCAATATATATGCAAAAGTGAATACGACACTATAGGCATACTACACTTTGGTTATAATGTAAAATCAGTATAATTAGCTAGAATTTTGTTAATTTTAAAAAGCTATTAAAGAAAACCAGAAATAGACCGAGACCAAATTTACATCGCCTTAATGAAATACTCGAAGCAATTCCTTGCGAGTAGGGTTATATACAGAATGAGCACTAGATTGACAGTTTATACATTGAGATGAGTTGGAACATGGCTGATCATGGAAAGGTTGAGCACAGATCTTACATTTCTTTTTCCCTCGGCAGATGGCAGCACTGTTCCGGAAGGCCTAGCAATTGACGCATTGTCGAACATTAAAAAAATCTTAGGCTGTACAACAAATCTTTCTAGATAAATACAAATATATTGCTTCTATTGTTGCGTTAAGATAGTGAATCCAAATTATCGTGTGTCTTTCAAATGACTTACTCCATTTTAATCCTGAGTTTTCTTTTTTAGCCTTTGCACTCTTATTATTGGGTATGTTTACTATTATCCACTTTTACTTCTAAAGCCATGTCAATTGGTATTCCATAGATGACAGCTGAACGCTGTAATAACATCTTTGGGATTTTTGCCTTGATTTTGAGATTGCCATGTAAAGTAGTAGCAGTTATAATTGGATTTGCTTGCTCTCTAGAGTAAATTCTATTTTCACTTTGCAAATGCCAAATGGTTCTATTCTAGATAAGGTGACGTCTGCCATGAGCAAATCTTGAGAGGTTCTAATAGTTTGATATCCACCTATAATTTTGTTGTTGGTACTTTCTAGAATAATTAACCATGGTCCTTCATAACTTTGCCAAAAGAGATTTAATGAATGTTCATCACCTATATTATCTAAGAAGGAAGGTTTGGCTAACTTATCATATTTTAGTAAATCATTGATTTCCAGTTTGTCCTCTTAGAGTTTTTTTTTTTTAATTTAAGATTGCTATATTTGTTTGTTGATTTTTATGTTGTTATGGGAACCAGCCACAGATGGTTGTTTGTCATTTATTGAAGAGATTATAGCAATATTATATTTTGAGCACTATCTTCTTTAACACATTGCATGTTGTCTTGATTTTCTTGTTTTTTATGTTTATTTTGTCTGCCTCTTGAAAATCACTTTCGGAATGCGTGGACTTGAATTGGAAAAGTCTTTTAGTCCTATTGATACATAAGCCTAAAATTTAGGTCTAACCGAATGTAAGTTGTGCACTACAACACTTATTGTTTCAGATTCACTATTTATAAGTATTACAATCACTAAAAGCAATGTTCTTGTATGACACAATAACTTGATAACATTAGATTATACCCTTACACGCATCACTTAAAATGTTTCATATTACAAGCTTCAGGTATCCTGTTGCTTTTCGCCACTTGTCTTTTCTCCCCAGAATTTACTAATTAAAGCTTAATGTCTTTGCAAAGGAAACTAACTTAATTCAAGATGAGAATATTAAGAATGGTTTATAGAGTTTATTGACAGTTATTGAAATAGTAGTATAGTTTGATATAGATTCAAGTTTGAAGATTTACACTAAGAATAGACAATTAAACTGAATGGACAAAAGTATTAAAACTATTGTCAAGAGGGAGCCAAATATATGATTTGCTAAATAATTACAATTGAGCACCCACGCTGTTGTCATTTGGGAGACTTCCTTCACAGTCTGGTACAAAATATAAGATATTTTCTCATATTGTTTAAGACAATTCAATATTAAAATGAGTTAAGAATTTTTAACAGAGAAACTTGCAATTGTAAATAAATCGACAGACTTACAGTTTTTAATTTGTAGAGCAACATTCCTTGGCTTCTGCGCCGATCTGGCTACCGGAACTGCAACAGTAGACAGAGTAAGATGAGAGTTGAAGAGAGTGATTTTACGGTTGTAGGCCAAGAGCTTTTATACCACCAAATCATATCCGTGATTTTTGTTAACCTATGGCTTGGATATTTCCAAAAACAACTCTGTTTTTGTCACCGTGCCCTTGCAAGTCGGAAGGTCTATTTTGGTCTATTTTAATGACTTTTTAACCAGATTTCTCGTCCACGAGAGCCTTTTACCTATACAAAATGCACAATGAAATTCTATATGAAATCTTATATAAATTTTTCTATAATAAAATTGCATGCAACCAAAATTTGCATATAGCACCGGATTCATTTATAATTGGCACTCTAGGTGCATTTGAAATTAATTTAATACAAAGACATCACACACTCGTCACTAAACGATACTATATAGACGTAGTTGTAAAACTTTACACTAGGTAAAAAAATGAAACAGAAAAATACATTTTCTTTTGCAAGGGACATGTAAAAAAGTATATTCAAAGTTAACGGTTGTTGATCGAAAAATCCAAAAGTAGTTGTAGATAGGCTGTTATCGGTGTTGGAAAAAACTGCATGCATGGATTAGCTAATTACTGCATTGGTGATGAGGGATGTACAAGATTCAATGTTCCATTGGTTCAGAGAAAGGAGCTGGAAGCTGACACGAGTTCAACGACGGCAAACATGGCGTCACAGGTTGGTGAAGTTTGAGACACATGAACAAAAAATGCATGAAGCATGAAGCTCTGGGGTTATGCCAAGGAACAAGATGTACTGCTGCAAGAGAGTGATGACGTAGACCAGAAGCTGAACTTGAGGGAAGATGGCCTGGGGAACTGTTGTGGTATGCGCCAAAACACAAGAGATGTCCAGATCGATCTGGTGAAATGCAGCTTGGGGCGATGAATGAAATGGCTAACAGCTGAACGGTTAACGGATGGTCTGGCAGAGTGCTATTGCAGAGATAGTTTGTTTGTACGATGTTATTGCTTAAAAACATTGAAGAAGGTGAATACTTACGCGCATCGCTGTCATTGAAAAGTCGTTAACACTTGTTTTAGTTCTGTTTGGTAATAATAAACATAACAAGGTCCGAAGATTCAAAGTCATTAGCGATGGAGAGAAAAAAACACATGTAACTTCCAATAAAAAAAAAAAGGAGAGTGATACCAACGCTGAATCAAGGGGATACTAGAAAATGAAAACTAACTGGTTTCTTACAACGTTATAACAATAATTGATTAATTTTATTTGACTATTGTTTTAACAAACAGTTTGTTATGGAAATATCACAGTTCAAGAACTGTCACTCGGTAGTCACTCGATTTATAATTACAGTGATTTTAAAGTTTAAATGGTTAGTATCCTATGAAATTGCAATTCTGTGAATTCCAATCCTGTCACACTGGACACAAATAATCAGAATCTGAATTACAATACTGGGAGAATGAAATTACAATAGTTGGGAAAACTTTTTCAATTATGACAAATTACTGTTAATAAACAAAGTTTCAAGTGAGACTCACAAAAAGTATGGCCTCCTTCACCTTTCTTGGCAACAAGTTCATCCTGGATAATAGCGTGTTGCTTCAGAGTACCTTCAGTTAAGAGAGGGATGATCAGTCCTCTTTTATACTTCTTGTTGTTATTCCTCTAGACTTTAGAGCGTCTTGGATTTTCCTAATAATGTGTTTAATATTTCATTAAGGCGATGTAACTTTGGTCTCGGTCTATTTCTGGCTTTCTTTAGTAGGTTTTTAAAATTAACAAAAATTCTAGCTTTTACTTGTACTGATTTTACATTATAACCAAAGTGTAGTATGCCTGTAGTTTCGAATTCACTTTTGCACAATAGAATTTATTTATTGAGTACGATTCATTACATTCTGTGTTCATAATAAATGCAAAGAGAGAATAATATGAAGCCCATTTCCAGTCTAAAGCAATATGAATCATATTTTCGACTCTAACTCATCGTTTTACGATTGGTATCTCTGTGCGTCCCGTTTTCTATTTATGTCTTAATTCTTGCAAAAAAGTAAATATTAGTTGGAGTATTTTCTATTATATGCACAGTACGGCATACTATTATACAAGGGGGACCCAAAAGAAACTGGGATCGTTCTCTGGTGGCCGGATCCGTTGTAGTACGTGCTCCCGCCGCTAGATGTCTGTTGCAGGGACCCTTCTGTATCAGTCTACCGACCAGGGTTATTGAGTGAAATAGTGGTGCCACGTAATAAATATTTTTGTTAAGCGCCTCTCGCTTGTTCGGCGATTTTTGTGATGACTGAAAAGTAGAAACAATGCGTGAGGCTATAAAATTCTCTTTTCTGTTTGAGGAAACAGCTGTAATGCTTGAAACGGCTTACAAGGAAGCTATACTCTGAAAAAAAAAAAAACTTTACGAGTGTTTTTTCCGCTTCGAGGTCACTTGAAGACCAACCTCTCGAATGACGAAAACATCGCCAGAATTTGGGGACTGATTATGGAAGATCGTCGCAGAACCACTGATAAATCTGTTGATTTGTTTGGTGCGCCCTTGAGTTCATTCCAACGGACTTAGAGCAAGAAGTTGCAAATGAAAAGAGTTGCTACAAAACTCGTGCCTCAGCAGCAGACAAAACTTTGATTGTGAAACAATTTTTAACGGAAAACAACATGATCCAGCTTTTGCACCCACCATATTCACACGACCTTGCTCCAAGTGACTTTGTTTTATTCCCCCGAATGAAAAAAAAATTCTCAAAAGAAAACTTTTTGCAGATGTGGAAGAGGCGAAGAAAGAATCGAGAAAGCCATAAAAAGGTATCAATGGGGAAGAGTTTCACGACTGCTTCGAAAATAGAAAACTCGTTTAGACCGGTGTTTTTCACCAAATAGACTGTATTTTGAAAGCGATTCAAGTTGTAACATCCAAAAATAAATACACACAATTTTATTACAAAATTCCGGTTTCTTTTGGGTACCTCCTCGTATGAATGACTCAGGAATTAAGACTTAAATCAAAGCACGGGCCTCAATGCGATATGAAGTGTATAAAACTGAGTTAGAACTGAAACTTCTGTCTACATTGGATTAGACTGGAATTGGACAAATGAGTTTAAATATTTGCTCTGGTGTCTTTCTCTCAACACTAAGTATTCACTCCAGTGTCGTTACGTAGATTTCATTTGCTCGACAATCATATGTCATCAATAATAATCTCATTATAATCTGCTACTTCTTTCTAATCCTAAATTTATCTAAAATCCTAGTTTAAGGTACTACTAAGGTAAGGTGCTACTTAATCCTACTTCATCACACCTCAAGCGACTGACTATCCTGAGCTTTTTCCAGGGTTTTCCTCACGGTATCTTTATCTTAGGCCCTGTCCGACTCCTTTCCACATCCTTTCCCTAAACCCTCCTTGCACGAGCCATAGATGCCTAAAGTGCATAAATTCAAATTCAAAAGATTTAATAAATTTCAGGCCTTTTCTTTGTTTTACACGTTGTAAATAAAACCAACTAATTTTCAGAATTTAAGGAATCAGTTAAAATAAAATGCCACATAAGAAAGACACGAGTAAAGATGGTTTGAAACCTAACTCTGTCTGGGATCAAATGCGAGCTCCAAATGATTGCAACTACAGTTCGTCACTATTTAGGTTGAATATAGACAAGGATATCGAAAGCTGTGTGATTCTATTTTGAAATACGATTAATTCTCGTGATTTTTGGAACTTTCACAGGCATCCAACGGGATTTTGGCAGGCCTAGAAGGATGCATTTTTCTATACCATACAATACATTTTTATCATTAATAATATAGAATTTACAGGTTACAGAAATTTAGGCGGAACCGAGCAAATGCGAAAATACAGTGATTATATAATAATGCGATAATATGAATGATTATACAAAACTACTAAATGAAAACTACAAATACATTGGTTAATTAATTACATGATAACATTTCTGATTACATATACAAATTACATTATACAATATACTTAATAAAATGTACTATATAAGATGTACTACCACGGTGGCTCAATTGGTAGAGCGCTGGCCTCTGGCGCTACGCTCAGGTCGTCGGATCGATCCCTGTTCATGACATTCCAAAAAAAAGGCTAATGACAAAAACTTTTCCTTGCTGGTTTACAAAAAGTATAATAGACAAAATAAAAATGAAATGGCGTCAACGAGTTAAATGGCTTAAGGGGAAGGGAACGACCGATCATCAATATCACTATAAAGAGTACTGCAGACTACGTAAGGAAGTGAAGCGGGAAATTGAAAAAGCACATAATGCGTTTATTTCTAATGCTGAAAATAATATAACACAAGACCCACAACACTTCTGGTCCTATATCAAAAGTAAATCACGCCATCTTTCTCCAATACCCATTCTATATGAGGGACAGAATGTGACTGGCAACGATGAGGTAGTCACTGCTTTCGCTCAGCATTTTCAATGTATTTACAATAAATCTTCCTCATTTAAAACGACTGAAAATATACTTAGTGAAGATTCGCAGGAGAAATGTCAGAACTTATTCCACGTTTTAGAAATAAGTATAAGTGACATTCAAAAGGCCATACAGAAACTAAAACCGAATAAGACATTTGGACCTGATAATATACCTGATAATATATTGCGAAGGCTTGTAGTGATATTTTTAAAGAACCGCTATATACGTTATTTAATTTATCATTAAGAGCAAGTGTATTTCCGGATATGTGGAAAGAATCAATTATATGTCCAGTTCCGAAAGCAGGCAATAAAAATAAAGTTGACAACTATCGTCCTGTAGCCATATTGTCAATGGTTGCTAAAGTATTTGAAAGTGTCATTTATCATCAGGTCATGCAGCATGTTAAGCCGGTACTTTCAATATATCAACATGCCTTTTTACAGAAAAGATCTACTGTAACTAATCTCGCTATAATTACAGATTTCATAGCTTCCGCCATAGACAATAAAGAACAAGTAGATGTTGTATACACGGATTTTAGAAAAGCATTCGATACTGTAGACCATAATATACTAATTCAAAAGCTTTCCACATTCAGTTTTAGTCCTTCCGTGATCCAGCTCTTCAAATCTTATTTAAGTAACCGTAAACAATCCGTTCTATATAAAGAATGTAAAACCAATTGCTTTTATGTCGGTTCCGGTGTTCCTCAGGAATCTAATCTTGGTCCTCTTCTGTTTTTATTATTTATTAATGACTTACCACACTATATTCAAAATTCTCGTAAGCTGTTGTTTGCAGACGACTTAAAAATATTTGTCAATGTAAAGTCCTTGGATGACTGTCTACTGCTTCAACAGGATTTGTCCAGTATACTGAAATGGTGTTCTAGGAATGGACTTGAAATAAATATTGGTAAGCGCAAAGCCATGACCCATAGCAGACGGGAAAAATCTTACGATTTCACTTACTTGATCAATGGAATAAGCTTAAAAAAATTGGATACAATTAAAGATTTAGGTGTTACATTCGATAATAAACTAACCTTCTCGCCCCCATGTGGTAAATATAACCAATGACGCATATATAAATCTAGGATTTCTTGTTAGGACAACCAAAGAATTTGCAAATGATAGCACTTTGAAAACTCTTTACTATTCCTTCGTTAGGTCCAAACTTGGATATGCCTCACTTATATGGAATACCTCTATGAAAGCTAGTTGCCAGAAGATCGAACACGTGCAAAGCAAATTTTTACGTTTTCTCACATACAAACGGACTCACATACAAACACAATACGAATCTTACAACAATTTAATTGATAATTTTACATTTCAGAAACTTGATCAAAGATGAACATAAAACGACTTACTTTTCTTGTATAGACTTTTGTACAATAAAATAGACTGTACCGAATTAATTGCAAAAATAATTATTAAGGTCTCATCCCTCGGAACGCGCGAGAGAAATAGTAGCCTTTTCTACTGCAGAAAAGCTCGTATAAACGTATTAAGTGTGCCACCTACATGGAGAACTAGTGCTACTTATAATGCAATAGGTAAGAATTGTACAAGTTTGGAAATTCGGAAGAACTGTACAAAACATTAATACAGAATATATTGTAAAAAAAAAAAAGAAAGAAAAAGGAACATTTTGGACAAGAAAAAGAAAGAGAAAGGGTTCTATTATTTGTTTCATTAAATGTAACAATATAACAATTATTGTAGACGCTATAAATAGGCATTAAGGCCTGTTGTGTCGATGAAATAAATAAAATAAAAAAAATAAAATAAAATAAATGTGGACTTTGTGATGGACAAACACCGTGTGCGTGAGTTTTCTCGGGGTTCTCCCGTTTCCTCCCACTTTCTTCATTCCACCAATTCATCTCATTATCATCCATCCGACCTGAGCCAAAGTTGCCTAAAGGTCTTAAAAATTGAATTCAAATAAAATGTACTATATTTACTATTTAGTTTGGTTTTGTTGGAGAAAGATGTTCACTTGTTTACTGAATGCTTTGTATGTTGTTGCTGTTCTTATGTTCGAGGGTAATGAATTCCAAATACTAATACTATTATATGTGTATATTTTTCTTTTATATTGCTAGTACAATCAAAAGGACAAACAATGATACAACATCTATCTAGATCTAGACGTTCTAACTCTTTAGTAATGAGCTCAAAGAGAGATTTTCCAGACGATTCTTCAACACATGCTAGTTTCATAAGCCTTTCTTTAACTTTTCCAGAATGAACATACTTGACATATTGTCAGTTAGTCAAGCACAGAAACGTCTTTTGTTGTGTCCACCATAACTGAAAACTTTCTTGCTTTCAATTCTGCTGCTATCTGATGTTGCACATCTTGTGCTACTGCCCGTATGAGAGAGTCAATGAAGGTTTTGGACGGAAAAGTGGCAAGTGATCCTCTTAATCTGCTTTTCTCTGCAAGAAGGGAAAGGAATTATACAAAATTGGCATGATTTTTGGTTCGATAATTAAGCGAATGTGAATTTTACAATGTCTATTAATGTTCGTACAATGTTCCTCCTCCTTTTAATCTGGATAACTCTCAAGTTTTCCAGATCCTGATTTAAAAGCTTCGGGAAATCTGCATCACTTTTCAAACAAAGGTAAGTTTCTGCAGCATTGTAAACTAGTCCGCCCATGACTATGTTTCCATTAAATATAGTTCAAGGATGAAATAATTTCTACAGAGCAAGAAACAACAAAATGCTTTGATTTATTATATTCCAGAGAGGTAATAACAAGAAATTATATATACAATTTGCTGCATTGAGGGTAGGGTGGCCCGAGCCCTAGATGCCTAAAGACTATAAACAAAATTCAAATTCAAATTTAGGAAAGGAGAAACAAGAAGGTTGTTGAGACTTGCGCATAACTACGAAGCATCTATATCAGTTAACAAAAGGTACAATTCTATATAAGACTCACTTGCTCTGGCCGTTATGAGGCTTACTCCATACACCGAAGTTAATAGATAAAAAGATAGATACATTAATTGTATGGGCGGTAACAGCACTATGGCGACCGAAGCCAAACTTCTACCAGCTTGCTTTTGAAGACGTAAGTCAAATATTACACTTAAGACCGACACTATAAGAGACCTCTTAAGCTAACAAAAGTTCTGCTCAAATTGACTGTACAAAATTATTATTATAGTCAACAGATTGCGATAAAATGCTGACACGCATCATCTAGTTACAGTCTCTTCCCCCTTTCAACTTTTCGTTCCCGATCAAGTGGAACCAAAAGTGTTTGACTGTAGTAATCTAATGGGGTACTTGCGAAATGAAATAAATAAACGAAACGGAAGTAGATAACATACGCATCTTTGCAGAAGGTATACGCTAATGTGTGAAGTTAATCAGAGGGTATACCTCCATATAACCTCTATATCAGCGTATACCTCCAAATACCCTCGACGATAACCCTGCTTCCAATGTAAAAGTGACTCATTACAACTTAAAAAAAATGCAAACTGAAGTAACCTTGGCTATTCGACCCGGAAAATCAGGGACCTTACCGGAATCGAAATTTGCTTCCTGGTTTCCCGAAAATAATTCTCGGGATGCATTAATGTCCCGGTTTTCAGCAAACAAGAAAGGAAGGGGGAAAATATCGTTTTCGTTCTTTCCAGTTGATTATATTATATTTAGCCTATGAGTATGGCAGATAAAAAAACAAAAACTTGAGTACATAGAACATGAATTTAATCAAGATTTGAATTTCACTATCTTTACATTGAAGTAAACATCTGATTCATTAGTCTACGAACAAAACGTTTTGCTGTTCTATGTGTATTGTTGTCGGAATAACTCTTTGTTTCCATGTGCCTCTTGTTCCAGTGTTATGACAAACTACTATCTTCCATCCTCTCGCAATTTAATAATAATAATAAGCATTTAACTCTTCTAATGAGGTTATTTACAAAATGCGGTTCAATATTAATCATAATAAAAACTAAAAAAAAAAAATTACTATTCTTAAACAATTCGTACTAAAAAGTAAGAAGTAATTTTGTTTATGCATGACTAAAACGAAAAGCATGAGGGCGCGCTCTTATAGACAGTCACTTTATAAATTCTTGAATTGGCGCGCCCTCCATGTTTTTCTTTTTAGTTATGCATAAAGAAAATTATTTTTTACTTTTAGTACGAATTGTTTTTAAAAAGTTGTTACTATTATTTTTTCTCGAGTTATTTCGGTGTCCGGATACTTTTTCTTAAGCTGATGATTTATCACCCAAATCCTAAAGTGTTCTGCAACTAGTCAAACGCAAAATCATTGCGGGCTAGTATTTATTTTAGGATAAAGGAGTTCATATTAAATATGCTTTTAAAATATAGAAATATATGAAAGTAACAATGGAATAATATTGTATTGTCACCTGATTTAACGCCGCTGTGCAAAGTGTCATCATTGTATGACATCAGGAAATGAGTTATATTAACGCATTAACGCATTAGTTATATGAAAGAAAAGCATGGAGAGAGCTCTTATATAGTCTCTAAATAAATTCTTGAATTAACGCGTCCCATGGTTTGCTTTTTAGTCATACATAAACAAAATTATTTTTTTAATTTTTAGTACGAATTGTTTTAAGAAAAGTGTCTTTCTTTTCATTTTTTTTAGTCGAATTGTAAAAATAGTTGGCCCCACTGCTAAATATTTGTTCCTGTGAAGCCACATAATGCGTCAAAATTGTAAAGGCTAGAATGGCTGTGTTAGAAATCTGAAAATTCTATTTTTTTAAGATGCTAATTATTTGTCCCCTCGCCAATAAAATGAGTACTGACGAAAAATAGCATACCAGTCATTGCCCCACCCTGTATAGTAGCAATAAGGGGTGCTTTTTTTTTTTTTGCAAGCGTGCGTTGCTTGTTTGCTTGCAATTTGAGTAAGTAGCCAACTGTAACAGGTGTTTTATTACGTTTTCTACGTGTAACATGTCTTTCAATTGGCCACTCACCCACATCGCAAGCAAAGAAGCAATGTACGCTTGCAAGAAAAGCAGCCCATAAGTGTTATGAATAATTTACATAATGATACATCCTAAGGGTTCCAAAAGCATCCTTCTATTTATTGAAGAAGGGAAACCTTACAATAATTACATTATGGCAATAATTAAATGTAAGGAAATCAAAGTATAGTCCTTTGCTTGCCTGCTTAGATTTTGATAGTTTAAATTTGTAACTTAACGAAGTTTTTTTAATATATTATCACTTTAACCACGACCATGGATGTAAATACGGTAAACTGGTTAAATACAATTAAGCTGGGCCAACTTGTCGCCGGTTTTCGGTTAATCTTGCCTGGAGAATTGGGATGAACTCGCGTCTTATTTGTTGGCCTATGCGTGGGAGTTTGTAAGCAAAGATACGATGAAGATCTAACTAAGGAAGATAGGATGAAGATATGAATATTTTAAATATGGTTTTGTACGGAACGTGAAGTTCAGTTGTTCTTTTAATCGAAAACAACTGCCAGGTACTCATGCCTTGCAAGCGCATGTGCTCGCGTCAATTTCGGGCCGCTAGAAGTACATCCGTCTACCGTATTTACATGAATCAGGACCAATAACAAAGATGATGTGTTTCGTGTGGGGAAATCATAAAATAAACAATAAGCAACGTATTGGGAACAACATCCGTTTTAACAAATTATTTTCTACCTCAATTTATATATATATATATATATAGGCTAAAGAAATACTTAAACACGTGAATCAATTGGCTACATAGTTAAATAGCAAAGCGAACGCGTGCATGAAAAACCGGCCGTAGAACGCTAAAAGAATCAGAGAATCATTTAAAAACACAGGAATATAACACAAAGGTGTGTATGTATATTAAATGTTATCTTACACTATAACAATACATGTAGTGATTAATTATGATTATTAGGATTGTAACTTATTTCTCACTGCTACTAAAAAGATCTTCCTTGTTCAAGAAAGCATAAGCTTCACGGGAAAATGAAAAATATACATTAAATTCAACAGCAAGAAATTGAATAAGATTCGTATAGGATTTCCGTGAGTGTTCTGTATGAGCATTGTAGCAAAAAAAGAAAAAAAAAAGTCCTTTCT
This sequence comes from Lepisma saccharinum, assembly GCA_022664845.1. Classification (NCBI taxonomy): domain Eukaryota; kingdom Metazoa; phylum Arthropoda; class Insecta; order Zygentoma; family Lepismatidae; genus Lepisma; species Lepisma saccharinum. The sequence continues at coordinate 43,052 of JAGDQP010009944.1, forward strand.
CCGCTTACGGCTTTTAGACAAATAAATAAATTAAAGAAACCTTAGTCTTTTTTTTTGTTGTTGAAAGAACTCTGTTTCAAAATGTGAAAATAAATGCTAAAGAAACAAGGCACTTTTCAGGGAATCAGAAAAGCGATGAAAATTATTTTCTTTCTTTAAATTCACTGCAACTCCAAATATTAGTATTGCATGAAGAAGTTATATTAAGGAAACCTTCACTTCCATTTTGTCGTGGTTCGCAGCCTTTTCTCAAACGAGACGTTTTTCATTAAGAAACTAACTATTTATGGACCTTCAATCTTTACCTCGATAAATAAGAACAGTCTTTTCTTAGAAATGGAAAGTACCCGAACAGTCTATTTTAATTTACCAATCTGTATTAACAATATTAAAAATAAAAATGTGTATAAATTTCACACGTGTTGATAGAAAAAAAAATAAACAAAACTTACTTTATGTTTTAATAAAAATATTTTTAAAAAAATCAGAAATAAATTTCATAAATATTGTTAAGTATACATAATTGTTAATAAGATACGCCGAGGCCGTTTATTTATCTTGAAACGGAAGTTTTCACCCACTAATGGTATCCGATTTAGGTTCCTTTAATATATTTCAGTCGGTTTCTTAAAAAACATACTTTGAATGTAATGAGAATGTAAGACCTCCTTTACATCAATGCAAATTAGTAGGAGTAATATATTCCAACGAATCCTTCTTTTAAGAAATTTCTGTTTATCGTACTTCAGGGGCTTGGAAAACTATGGGAAATCGTGCACTATGGCACTATGTGCAGTTGCGCATTACTCCATATTCTATTTCTAGTTTTCGCTGTGGCGTTTTTTTGTTTTCCCCTCTTACTTTGCTGTCTATCAGTCATCAATATCTTTGTCATTACCTGCGGTTAGTAATGTATTTCTCCGCGGTTCCTTCCATGGACGTAAGAATATAATAGGACTAGTAACAAGCCAAAATTTATGGGTCGGAAGTGCGCCTTGCCGCCATGTTGAGTTGACCAAAACATTGCAACTAGCCATAAGAAGTAATGTTAATTGAGCTACTTTTAATAACAAAATTTAAATTTATGTGAAATAAGTTAAGGTATATGAAGGTTGCGTCTGATGAAGCCGATCAAGAGGTACGTGTGAGGATAAACAGGTAAGCAATATTTAAGTTTTTTCTTCAATAATAATAGTGAAATAATATCAGGTTCCAAGATTTGAATGATCACTGGTCTTGAGAAGGAAGTGTATTGCAATAACACTTATTTTACAATAATTAGTAGTTAAGGACAAATTTAGATTATTAAAATTTATTTGAACATTCACAATATCGTCTGCTTCCTTTCCAGGAAGTATGTTCCGCCATGTTGGAATGACGAACTGCACTCTCAGCAGTCCCATTTTTATAACACTGAGTAAATTTCTTGTTACTAGTCCTATTATATTCTTACGTCCATGGTTCCTTCTTCCTTTTCTAGGGACGATTATGATGATTGAGTACAGCTCATCTCTTGTCATTGGATCGTATTAAATTTCCATGTTTTATTTTTAAACTTTTATCTTTCTTTCTCATAATATTTAATAAACGTTATTTCATTTTAGGCTATATGTCTTAATTATTATCAGAATAAATTTTCTCTAAGTTGTGCTCCATATATTCCTTAATCTTTTGGTTTATTAATGGAACTATTTCGTGTCATCTTTTGCTCCATGAAGTGGAAGTAGATGATCCTTCTTACTTCGTTGCATCATAGCTGTTGGAGCCAAGTTTGCTAAGCTAAAGAAAAAGAGGCATTTTTCACTCTTAAACGAGGTGGCCCTTCCAAATTATATATGAATCAATTCCAATAGCGTATAGGAACTTCGGACAAAGGAAATTTAAATACTACAAACAACTCAATAGGAGTTGAAAATTTTGTAATTCACAATTCCGGACACAATTCCATAATGTGGTTCTCTTAGATCGCGAAGTATAAATTCTTCAGCGTGTGCACGTGATGTTCGCGTTGTGTGCCCCGATGCTTTTACAATTTTAAATAATTCTACTGCTCCAGATAAAGGAATATTACAACTGTCGTGCCAATGTTGAACTTTAAAATTTTAGTTATTACTTTAATAACAAGCAAACGATTAACTAACTTGAAATTCATTAGAAATACGTGAGAAAATATCACTCAGATTCAAAGCTACTTTTACAAATGCCCAAAAATAATCTTATTAATCTCTGTGAAACCAGCATCATTCCACCTGTTCAGCACCAAATCTACTTCAGGTTTAAAACAAGCTACGAACACAAAGCTAATGAAGACCTCAATGCATTTATTGAAAAGTCATGGAGATGATACTATAAGTGTTTTGCGAAACCAAGAAATATTCAACACGTTCACCAAGGTTTTTAGTTTGCGACCAGGTGATGAACACGAGACTGATGAAGACCTTAACTAATCTGTTAATAGTCGGCTATTGTAGATATGATAATGTACATTTTCATTGTTTTCCGTTAAATAGTTTTTTCTTAATAATTTCACTTCTTTTATAATAAACAAAGAATATTATTTTAACTTGGTTCTACTATCTATAATGTTTCTCATGCATTGAATAGATAATACAACCGACTAACACACTTCATACAGTACAAAACTTCTGTAAGTCAATTAATGCATTCCCCACTTTGTATTTTTATTTTGTGCAATAAGGCCACATGCCAGTGAATAAAATAATCCTTGACGTATTCGATCCCACATGAAAGTCTTCGGTTCCACGAGAAAAGACAACCCCGAGCTAGCGGCTTCGACACCTCCATTTGTCGCCACTACTCGAGCTATGACTTGTGATTGTTCAAATCACTTGTCTTGGTCAATGTTTCCACTCCTACCCCGATCACTAGTCTTCGGTAGCCGTGTGGACTACGGTACTACGTTTCCGTTCATGAGGTTGCGGGTACGAATCCCACATAGGGCATGGATGTTTGTGGATTTCAAACTACACTGCACTCATATAATGGTGAAGGGCAAAAGTCCCTAGTTACTAAAATACCCCATAGAAAATAAAAACCATGACTTTTTCCAGCTCCTGAAGCACTTATTTCCGTATCAACGATCACATCTTTCCATGCGACGTCAAAAACGGCAAGAACTTTTTGGTTATCTTGTACATTGAAATTACTATAGTTGGGCTAAAAGAGTTAGTAAGTTCCCGACACCTCATTAACAACACTTTTGAGGAGCGAATTTTGCCAAAGAAAATTTGTAGTGTAAAATGTTTTCCATACTTTATTACGATTTCAGAAACATATTCGGAATTAAATAATAAAGAAACCAAGCTCACATGGTCTAGTGGTCATTGCCGAGAACTTCGGATTGACACAGGGAAAGCGAGAAAGTTCAAGACCTGGTGTCGACCATGATGACTAAGATGTTCTTCAGTTTCATCAAAAGAATATCAGTACCTTGATCAAAATGTTTTCCGAGGGACATTATTGCTTCGACATGTGACAAACTTATGACATAGCTGAGTGTCTGGTCCGGAAATGTAAGGTAAATAAATTAATAGATAAAATTTAACTAGAGTAAGGTGATTGGTAACAAGCATCAACAGAGACTAGGTTGAAGATTTATTCTGATTCCTTTTCCTTTTATTATGCCTGAAAAATATACTAAAATTAGTTATACAAAATATTGAAAAAATACATCCATAAAAAATGAAATTGATGTTTTTCAACTTTGAGTGCTTTTCTTTCTCTTCTCTTATATGGATTTACCTCTGTTTGGAATTACAACGTAAAATGAAACCGCTGCACATGACATCTGTGAAATAAGTTTGCAAGAGCCAAACCAAATAGATAATAGTACGCCTCTAGATAACTGGTAGAGTAGGGATAAAACGTTTCAATGGACCTAGAAAATGATAGATCTTCCAGAAACCAGGGTTAAGCTACTGAGATGTAAATTGCTTTTTAAAAACTTGATCTTGATAGAAAGAGGAAGAATTAAAGAGATAAAAAATATGATGCTTATGAAAATCACTTCACACATACTTTCTGTATAGGTCCCATAGCAATAATAGCAATTCGTCTTCATTTATCTTCAATACAAAAATTTAATTTGAAAAGTTGAAATTAAATTTAGTTTCTTTCTAGTCTCATGACAGAGTCAAAAGATTTGATATACAACCTGCCTTATACAGGCGTGTGCCTGCACAATATATAATACCGTTCCAGGGTCAAAAGCTTGGTAAATTTGAATGCATAGAATGGCAAGTAATTCGTATGTAATTTACTGTGTTCTTCTCAAATGGTGACCTATCTTTACACTTCACAGTGTCAGTTATTAGATGAATTCGCCTTTACGTATTCATTTCTCCATTTATTAATTGAAGCGTATGCGCGAACAAACGTCTATGCTACATTTTGCCTGTATTGAAAAAAAACGGCAAAGAAGTTGAAACTTGTACTGAATGATGTCACACAGACTTTTGTTCCATCAGTCCAACACACTGTTGGGCAAAATGGCTACTTTTTTGTCCATATCCGAGGCTTGAGGTATCTGTAAACAAATCCAGGGATGATTTTTGCAGAGAGGGGCGATAACACTCAGTTTTTCCTACGTGTATAATAAATAAAATCTGCATTAACTATATGTTAATTTAGCTGTATAATAATATGTATGTATGCAAATAATTTTATATGTAATTCTTTCTCTCTCTCCCCTTCTAAAGGTCGACCTTCCCTCTATTTCTTTCTATCATTCTTTATTAAGGTGTTATTATATTAATGTGTACTAGTTATAAGGAAATCGAAAATGGTAATTTTTTAACAAGTTATTTGTATGTTGATTGTTTAACTGATGAATCGTACTTGTAAATATGAATATTGTCATTCCAGAGGAATCTACGTGGATTGAAATATGTAATATACTGCTGTTTTTTTAAAATTAATATTGGAAAATGAAATTCCAATGGTAAGCGTTTTTGGGTTCTTGTAGAAGCAATTTCGGTTGCTATTTCGACTTGAAGGTCAGAGTATGGATGGAAAAATACTCTGTGCAACGGTCTTTGAACTTCTTGTCTTTTGTTAATTTGTAAATGTAACCTCTCTCTTTTCATCCAGGCCAAGCAGTTGCATTATGGATTCGGGTCACAGGCAGGATGGTCCATTACTGCAGGGATAAAAAGACGGATCCCGTTTGTTTTGTGCTTCACCCCTTCTTGTAGTGGAACTTTCCAATCGGTATTTTTTGAAGGTTTGATATTGCGAGACTCTGAGAAGAATTTTTGATCATACGCAGCAGGGACATGGGGCAGACAACATCGAACTCAAAAACCCTCTTCGGATTCAAATTCAAAGTCTCAGTTTGAGACTTAGCTCGATTTCGCAATATGTTTAATTTTAAAGTCCAGTGCGTGCATAAGAGGGCAAGAAGATTTGTTATTATGAAGCCATATGTGAACACACCTTTTATTGTTGTACCAAGTTTTGTGCGATTTGTAAATGTTATATGAGCAACACTTATCGCGTTTGTAATTTTTTAATTTTTTGTGTTAAATTATTGAATTTCAGTATCTTCTATTTTGCACATCAAATTAATAATGTCTTCGTCCATTTCATAAATCAAAGTCGTGAACGGCCACAGTCACAAGGTCCGGGAATTTGCTGATTCTTGAAGTATATTGTCGCGCCTCTCTGGATGTATCCAATTCAAGTTTCATCAAATTGAAGGACGACAAAGACCATTAGCGCGGCGCGACGTCAAATAGATTGATGTCGAGGATAACTGTTCTAAAACCGAGCTAATAGTCGAATATCTTCCAAATGCAAATGTCAGTTAAACCTCGTCCTTGAAATCCCTGATCAAAGTTTCAAATGGTTACGTTTTGTATTGGTATGTTAAAGGGTGTAGGTTCGAGTCCTTCCCACATTTTCCTAGCCATCTGTTGATAATTGTTTTATTGGAAAGTGTTGCAATCGTTCCTGGGGTCAAAGTCTTTGTTAATCTCATCTTTTTTTTTACCTCCATCACCGTCCAAGATGAGACAGTTTCGATTTATTGTAAATATCAGCAAAAAATATTATAATTAATTTATCAAATTATTCATTGGGTTATCTTTGCATTAAGCATATTTCAAAAAATTCCTACTAAGCTCTGTTTTCCAAGCTGGTCTTTAATCCGCTTAGCTATTTCACGTCCCGATGTGGACTTTTGGTCCAAACTCCAAAGGTCAGCTCTTTATTACACCGATTGAATTATCCAGGCAATTAAATTGTTCTATTTAAGAGAAAATACTGAGCGAGTACGAAAGCAACCTAATCAGGGGAAAATCCTAACGACCCCCGCTACAAATCGAATACTGCGTAAAATCCCGGCCAACCCCTGGTGAATTTGAAGCAGACCATGGGAAACTCCGGCCGCGGGCTTCTAATTCGAATATTTTATTTATGGCATTCAGGCATCTAAGTATCGGGCCGGGATAGGGAAGGGGAAAGGTGTCAGCCAGGGTATAAGTTGAAGGTACCATCTGGCATTGTCCTGGTGTGACAGGAACCCTGAAAAACTCAGTCATGACGGTCGGTCGCTAGGATTGAACCTACGACCTCCTGAATGCTAAGCTAACGCTCTACCAAGAGTTGTGGGCTTCAAAACCTCATACCTACTCATAACTGATCCGAAGACCGCGACGTTACCGCCTGGACTACAAGGGCTGGGTAATAATTGCTTTGAAAGACCTAAATCTACTTTTTTCTTCGTAAACACAGGCGCACAAAATATTATTATATGGTATAATGAAACGAAACATTAGGGAAGTACTGTTCTGTTTGTTTCTGCTGATAAGGTATAGGCAAAGAAAATGACGAATCGTTCGGGATAGAACGTATCGCCTCAGAATTCAACACCAGAGTCAACAGTTACCGTTGCCGTAAGTTAGAGTGAATTGCATGGTCAATAAAATACCCACCGAACCTGAATTAACCTAACCAATGGTTTGTGAACTTTAAATAATTTGAAACTGCGTATATGTATAAAAAAGAAAGTAACTTTTCTAAAAAAATCACCTCGCCGAGAATCGAACCTAGGTTGCGTATAAACATTGAGCTCTTGTTAAATGGGAGCGAACACACGAGCTGCTAGATAAAGCCCTTTCTCGCCGCAGTATTATTCCTCATTTGGTTAGGTTAGGTTATTATATGCACAGTTTAAACATTTTACAAGTTAAGGTACATTGTGTTAGTTTAGCCTAGTTAGAAAAATCCCGTTAGATATATATCTTTTGTTCATTGATCACTTTCACTCACTTCGGATTTACTATCTTGAGAACGACGCATACACTTTCCAGCATCCATGTTGTTTGTGTAAGGAGGTGTAGGCCTATTGTATAGCTGTCTGCCTGAACAAGGAATGTGTGTTATGGGGCCTGTACAATGCATTCCGTTGATAAGAGGAGAGTACCTGTAAATTGATGTAGAGATCATGTTACAGTTGAGACATGAAATGTTCTCCGATGGTTTCAGCTTCAGTCTTGATAGTGACTTAGTTCTCATCCGACCCGAACCTGGAAGTAGGGTCAGCCAACGCAACGTCCTCGAACAGACCTATATGGAGGTTACAGTGTGATGGTGTGGCAGGCATGTTGGGTGCACCTACACCACAGCATGTGTTTAGCCCCGGTGTCATCACAGCTCAGGTGTATTGAGAAGTCATCCTGCATGTAAGGATATGTGCGGTTTCACTGTGATGCAATCGGACCAGAATTTTGTGCATGTCCGTCGAGAAGGCTGAGATGATGGACGATATCCTTGCAGTTGAAGACTTCCAGTATGAACTTACCAGCGCTCTACCCGGAGTATGTTTATAACTCTCTAGAGAGGTGTGTCGTAGGTTACCAATCCCTTGAGACACATTGCCCAAGTGCTCCTGGAGACCCGTGTTGGCAACATGCATCGCGTCGTCACTCTAGTTCTCGTTACGTTGCGTCATCGAGATGAGTACGCTGCACCACGACTCACTATAGTAATTACAGCAATACACTTTCATTTATCTTCAATGCAAAACATAATGAAAAGAAAAGTTGAAATAGTTTCACTGACTGCACGCGTGTGAGCACAAAGGATATACAGATTCCGCCAATGTAGTTGAATAGTCGCTACTTCACATACCACTAGTGTTGGCTGCTTCAATCAACGATACGATTTCTATCTAACGCTGCGCTGCTGATGAATAATAGCCCAACGTTTTCATCTGCTCTGCGTGTAGGCTTGAAAACAAACGTAAGGGGTTTAAACATTTCCAACCCACCTTCCCCACTAAAAAAAAAGCTGAATTAAAAGCTGATTCCTTTGAAAACACGGAAAATGTTAAAGATTTTTTCCATGTTTGTTTCTGCTTTTTTTTTTTCCTACCAGAGAATAGAAAGCGTATTTATATCTCGCATCTTCCTTGCTTTCTCTCTACACATCTAAGTTGTTTTGTTTACTCTCAGTATCAAATCTCTATTTGTTTTCTTGAGTATGCTTCTTAATCTCTCTCTCTCTTTTCTCTGTCTCTTACCACTTTCCCTCCCTTTTAATTCTTTTACGTCCTTTCAAATTCTCTTTGCTGTTTTACTCTATTCTTTCTTCTATTCTTTGTTCAATTTTCTTTCGCTCTCCTACTTCTATTATCTTCCTTTTTTAGTATCTTCATGTATCTGTTTCGAAGCTTTTTTTAAATAAATTTATCCTTGTCATTGACTCTTTTTCGTTTGCTTTTCATTTTTCATTCTTCCTTCTTCTCCTCTTACACCATCTCTCTCTCTCTCTCCTCGCTCGCTCGCTATTTCTTCCCATTAACATTGCCAAAATATGTTGCTGGAGGAGGGGATCCAGAAGAAGTTATCTGTATTAATCCACCATTTTTTTTGGTCATCAATGATTGAATTCAAAATGAGTAAGTTCTGAGGCTCATGACAATTGAAAATTTGCAAACGTTCTAGGCAAAAGTCGTTTCAAGTTGTAGGACAATATTTTCACTGGTCCAAACAATTTTTGCGGCATATCTTTATTTCGTTTTGTCTTCTGTCAGTTCGTCTTTCTCTAACCCAGGATAGTAGCTTAACGAAAGGAAATAGAAATAAATGCTGTTACCTTCTGGAAAAGTTCCACTACGTCTAAAGACTGAAGGAGAATTGCTTTATTTCAATATTCTTATTACCTACTCAGAGTCTAGAAAACGCACTAAGCAACTTTTGGATGTTCATTTTGACACATTTAATAAAAACCATGGAAATGAACATGTGCTACTGATTCTTCAGACATGAAGAGGACAAACTGATATTCCAGAACAAAGAAATACCTTGTTAGTGACGTAGGGATTACGGTTATTCTACCAGAAAGAACAAAATATCTGCATTTATTGGACGAATAACTACATGACTACAAGGCTCTGTTTAAATATTGTAGTGACCACTGCTGGAAATTACACTAAAAAGAATGTGGTTCTATAGACATAACAATGAGGACTGGTATCTTGGAAGATTCAGTATCTTCCATGTAATCAGGTTTGTTTCATCTACTGGATGGAATGACGAAATATGTTCTCCAGAAGACGAGACTTTTCGGAGATGTCTCCATTAAATTAAGCAGGCGTGCTTCACACCTTTTAGGACAACCTGTAGCCATTGAAATGGAGCTCTCCTACTGAAGAGTATTTCGTTTTCCACATTTCTACTTTGATCGCTCTTTAAATGCTGACAATATGTAAACCCGCTTCCAACTACTCATTTCAATAACGTCAAGACGTAAGAAGAAATGGGAAACCAATTTTTGCACTCTGATGATAAAATAGATTAAGACTTGAGAGTGAGTATAGGTACTATAGCTTTAAACACACTATTGCCTTTCTGGATAGATTCTTTACCAGTTTTATATGTCATATATCCACCTTCCTATTTAATAACCTCGAGGAAAAAAATGGGAGGTTTCAACATGACCTTCAGGGTAGTAATATGATCTACTAAGTTCTAGGAACCTCTCTCCTATATCATATCATGGGACATTAGGATGCGTTTACACCCCTGTTTATGTGCACATGGATTCTTTCACACTCACGGATTACACTTGCGGTCTTATACACATAAACTTGATGTGCACCTTGTATATAGGATACCTATGGCTATCCACAAGTAAAAATTCCCGGATCGAGAGGGGTTAATCGTTACGGTTTCCTTGTAAGATTCGAACCTTAGTTCCCATTTATACTGCCGCAGGGAAACTTATTCGATCTTTTATTATATCTTACAAAGTCATGCACATATTCACAAAATTTTGTGACGGTAGAAGAAAGGCAAATTACCTCAATGGATTTACATAGCAGATATTTGATATTTTGTTTGTGAAGGTTGGGAAGAGATCCTGGGGAACCTGGAGTGAGACGAAACTAAGCAGGACAATTGGTTTTGAAACTCTAAGTAGATTTATATCGACAAGAGATAAAAAGAGTGACTGGGAGAAGAGACAGAGAGAAACAGACCTGAACGAAAATGTAGGATCGAAGAGACAGAAGGAACAAATACGATTTCAATGATGAAATCAATGTTTTTTTCCTTGAGTGATTGGAGGAAACCGAATTTAATTTTGTGGTTTCTTCAGGCAGTGACTGAAAAAAGAACAGAAACTGTGTACCTTTGTGTTCAGCGTCTTTCAACAGTGCTTTTATAGTCATTGGCAAATACACAGCTTACAGCGTAGAACTTTACAAAGATATGTTCATGTTTTGTATTATAGAATGTTCCTAAATTCACTATAAATTTTCAGGAAACACTTGAAACTTTATGAAACTGATGGAATTAGTAATACAGGGTACTCAGAAAGTAACGCAAACCTGATTTTAACCGGCCAAAGGTTTTGAATCACTACAAATATAGATACTCTTTTTCTATATACTATATATATATATATATATATAAAATTTCTATAAGGATAGTTATAGAACTCACAAACATAAACCAAAGGGAAGAAAAATACAACACCAGGGTGTATCTCGATAACATCCTTAGAAACCTTCGTACAGTCATAGCTTTAAATGTGTGTATTGGAGACATGGCAATATTTGTGAGTAACATTTAAATACTGTTTACAGAAGAACACTATTGAGAGCTCTGCTGGAGCCTCTTTAAATAATGAGACTGATGTAACACATAACACCATATTCTGTAATGTAGGATGTAACACCATATTCTGTAATGTATGTAGATAATGGTGTTCCATACGTACTGGTGACGTCGTAGAAAGTATATGCGATCATACAATTCTGGACTGCATGTCCTGCTTTGCCGAAGTGCATCTACAACATTTAAGTAAGAATACTACAGATCCGATTTGTGGTAACCTACTGCTTAGCAGGTTGAACCACGTGTATACAATCCAGAAAATATACCTAACTGAATTGTAATGCATGGTGTTACCTACTTTTTACCGTTGTTCCAATGTTCGTCTACCGTTCTGTATGTCATATTAAGCAGGATGAATCATATCTGTAATACAAAGGTCCAACTTCATATGCGGAAGGCAGTTGACGAAAATATCGACCCCGTTCCTACATTTTTAACGTCTTTCAAAATATTTAAAACTATATGTGCACAGTTTTCACATTATTAAAATTTTACAACATATGTTTCTAGAACTTACAAATTACAGTGAAATGTGATTTGCAGCGATCTCAAGATATTCAATTAGATGCTAAAGTCACAATATTCAGAGACGTATTACTCAACAATTGTTAATATTTAGAAATTGCTGAAGTCCCCTAAAGACCACGTGTATATCAAATTCAAAGTTTGTTCAGAAATATCAGGTTCAGTACTTTGATCAAGGTTGAGTGTCATTCAAATACTCATTTCTTATATATTTACACAAAATTATAAACCTAAAATTACACAAAAGTATACAAAACTACAGAAAATTACAAATTATACAAAATCATAGAAATTATAGAAAATTACAAATTATACAAAATTACACAAAGTTACGTAAACGAAGGGCTACACTTGTTTGAAGAGAGTTACGCTGTAATCATGACAAGATACGGGAAATTACGAACGACATAAACACCTGAAGTGTCTGCAAGAATATAGTCGGAGTCTGATTTTGCAATGGCTAAACAGCTCTCACGTACGGAACTGAATTAGCGTTCAACCCATTGAAGAATCAAGTTCTGACTAAACTTTTAAACAGAATATATTTTTACGTCAGCGCTGAACCTGATTGTCCGAACTTTCATAATTTCGTCTTGTATGACTTAACTGTTTACTCACTCAAATATACACATACATAAGAGTCTAATACAAATAAATCGTTCCTTGGTCACTTCATGTTAATTATTTCTTGGTAGGATGTTCATTTTTTTAAAGGCACTATATTGTTTTCTACATTGCATACTTTGGTAAACCATCATGTACCATATGGTCAGACTCAAGTAATCATACTAATTTCTCTCAGGAAGTTAAAATGTTAAATTCAATGAATTAAGCACGAATAAGCTACTGATAATTATTAACTGGCAATTCGGTCTATAATTTATTCTTCAATAAGATATTTGTGTCTTTTTTTACTCTCTTTCGTAACACGTCATTCGTTTTATTTATAATTTTATTCTTCTTGTTAAAGACAAAATCGGTCTTTTACGTGTTGTTGTAATTGGTATTCCATTGGATACTCGTCCAGTTAATCAATATGAGAGTATTGCACCTTCTTAATAAAAGTCAGGTTTGTCGAGTTATTAAAATAGACATAATGTTAAATGTTTTTCCTAAACTTTCGAAAAGATTTTCCGGTTTGCAAGCTAGATGATCATTTCAGACCTTGAACTATGTATTCTGTTTTGATTGACTCTCTCCTATACACTACAGCAAAAATCTGTACTCTCAGTGGACCAAATATAAAGCTTACGACACTGTTACCGTGCACATCCAATTTAAAACCTATTTAGCACATTAATTCGCATCAGTTACACCGAGAATTCATGTTAATGAAAAAATTCTTCCACGCAACATGAGAATAATTGACAAGGGAATTGTTCCCAATCAAAAACTCAGATTAACCTACTCTTGCAGTGGATTACTGATGTGTTCAAATGAACATTCCTGTAGTAGCATGTTCCAGAATTTTTCGAACACAAGTTGCAAGGTTTCAAACTTGGTAAACGTTTCTTCTGAATGCCTAGCGTGAAGGAAACTCTCCGACCATCTCTGTTGAATGAATATCAATTTCATTACATATGTAAAGTTCCGTTGAAGATTGTATATGTTTGAAATTAGGTACAGGGTGGCAGATTTTTTAAACTTATTTATGGCTTTAAAGCATCAAAGGCTCAGACTTGGATAGGGTGGGTAAGATGATGTTTGAAGGTAGTCGGCATGGACCTAGTTTATAGGTATTATCCTATCATTTGCCTGGTGTGACTGACAGTTAGGAGAAACCCTGGAAAAACCTTAGTCAAGATGGGCGGCTATTGAGATTGTTCCCAGAACCTTCTGATTGCTAAGCCGACGGTGGCCGAAAGAAAACTTTTCATCCTGTTTATTTTATAGCCTATTAATTTCAAGGTAAAGTCCAGAAACACGACAATTTTAATTTCAAGGGGTTGATGTACCACTGTACCAAACTTTTGAATGCTGCCCCATTCTCTGTCGTCAAGTGACAAAACATTCAATATTCTTAAATGAAAACATGGAACAAGTTGGCACTCCATTTGAAACGGTTTTTGTTTCTATTTACAAGAAAACTTTCTCGAAATTTTAATCATTAGTTTGCGAGAAATTGTATAAGGAGTTATTAAATATTATAAATATTACCATATGAGAGGTAATATGTTACACTACTGAAAGTTATGAATCACGAGTCATTATACGATACAGAAGAACTTGTAGAAGCATCGTTGCGATTTCCACTAGAGCACAAAATGTAAGACATTAGACTTGAATTTATCACATTGATGCTTCCAGGAGTTCTTCTTCACCGTATGCCGGCCTCGGTAGCCGAATTGGCTACTGCGCTGGGTCATCGTTCACGAGGTTGCGAGTTCGAATCTCGCTTGAGGCATGGATGTTTGTAGATTTTAAATTCATTGCATTCATACCATCGTGACCGGCTGAAGTGCACAGTTACTAAAATGGCACTCATAAAATAAAATTTACCCAGTTTTTCTGTATTTTTTCATGGTTAATGCAGGGTATTCATAACGTTTAATGTACAATATTACCTCACTTAACGAATTTTCAGTATATGATGCTGGAGATCCTAGATTCGATTTCTCCAAAAATATTCACCAAAAGGACCCCCCCCCCC
>JAGDQP010009945.1:0-20737 GCA_022664845.1 Lepisma saccharinum
ACAGATGTTCAATTATGTTGAGATCTGGGGATTGGGCGGGCCAGGGGAGGTGTTGAACTTCATCCCGATGCTCCTCAAACCACGCTGCAACAACTCCAGCTGTGTGAATGGGTGCATTATCATCCTAGAATATGGCGTCATTGTCCGGGAACAACATCCGGACCATAGGATGCAAGTGGTCTCCTAAAATTGCGACATAATCGTTGCTAGTGATGCGTCCGCGAAGTGTGACCACAGGACCCAATGAAAACCATGATATTGCGGCCCACAGCATCACCGTGCCGCCGCCATGTTTCACAGTTGGGCGGAGACACTGCAGATCATACGCTTCTTTGGGCGTTCTCCACACATAAACACGGCCCGTGGTTTGGAATAGGGTGAATGGTGACTCATCCGACCATACCACACGTTTCCAGTCGTCAACGGTCCAAGTTGCATAGTCGCGGCACCATTTGCGGCGTGCTAAAGCGTTCTGGTCCCTGATGAGAGGTTTGGCCCGTGCAACACGACCCCGTAAGTTCATGTCATGTAATTCGCGGCGGACTGTGATTGTCGAAACAGGTTGGGGGAGGTGCTGATGGAGTTCCTCCGTCACTTGCGCCGCAGTGGCACGACGGTTCCACGTGACAATGCGCTTTAATACCCGGCGTGCCCTGTCACTGATGCTTTTCTTCCGCCCACTGTTCCGCTTCCCCGATGTGGTTTTCCCGTGTGTTGTGTAGGCCGTCATCACCTTCGACACTGTCCCTGGCGACACACCTAACACACTAGCCACTGCCGTCACACTCACTCCACATAACCGCGCACCAACAATTTGCCCTCTTTGAAACTCTGAGAGGTCTCCCATTTTACACTACCTCCGTCTGCTGCAGCCACTGCACAGTCCTGTTCCACGACGCCTGACGTAGTATGGAGACCGACCTAACACACCACCACCAGCAGTCCGGCGCTCCGGTCGCCACGATACCACTGCCAACCCATACATCTGACGTGTTGCCAACTACAGGTGTTTCCATTATTCTGATAAGCATCTGTATATATATATATATTGACTCAGAAGTTTATTATGAATCAATTTGTTGGTAAGGATAAACACATATATCTATTAAATCTAATAATGTAGTTAATTTATACGTAAATAGAGTATACAATCTTTACATATTTACCATGAGACTAATAATAGATTTTATAACCATCCTCAAAAAGTAAGCGAAATTCGGTTATTTTCTTCTATTAATGGAACTTGTTATTTAGAAATTGTCTTTAATATGATTGAGGGCTACCATCAGAATCACTGCAGATCGTCATCATCAAATCAATCTTCGAAAACTTAAAAAAAAACTCGGCATGAACTGCTTTCTCATTTATCATCAAATCCAATAATATGCCATCAGAACCTTCTACCTCTTACAACTCTATGTGTGGTGCAGCTTCTTCAGGAAACATTTCATTTGCTACAACGGTATGCTTCATGTTGACAGTTACCTACTTATAATTATGGAAAGTGACAAACGTTATGTCAAATAAATCAAAATTATACTAGTAGTTTTTCAGCGAGCCATTTGCCTTTGGATATGGATCCCTGGATTGAGGGTGCATTATCTCTTTGAATTCCTATGCTTATTCTTTGAATTGGTAAGGTGCGACCTCTATCATCACCAGATAATTGTGTGATGCGCTTGCCTATTTCCTTTCTGAAATTGGGGTCATCTTTTCCTCATGAACCACTGAATTTGAGGGCGATGACTACGAAGTGGTACTTCTATGTAAGATTACTGCATTTTCTTCTTTTTGTTCCCGTTTCTTTTCGACTAGCGGTGTTTCCCGTCTGGATTGAGGAAAACGGGAGGTTGAAAGGAGCGAACACATTTGAGCAAGTGAAGTCCCAAACTAACGGTTCGCCTCTATTCCAAGGTACCAGAGTCATCCCATCTTATCTTTTATAGTCTGTTCTGCTACATCCATTAGGTTACTCCAGGAATGTCAGCTGAGAATACTGCTCTCCTTATAATGTTATTAACTTTAGAGTGACGAGGATATCTAACTACGCCTTTCAACAAGGAAGGTCGTGTAATCCTTTTTTATTTACTTCACCCTTGCTTGCCTAACATTTGTGACGTTCACAAATTTCTGCACCCAGGTGGATTTCAACTGCTATTCGGAACCATAAGTTACTTAGGCGAAGGTTGAGAGGGAGCGAAGGTAGAGCTTTGAGTCCATACCCTGTTTCGAAGTAAGATACGGCAATTTTTCTGGCTATGTCTTCTAAATTATCTGCAGTCTGAAGTAAAAACGAAAGCAAGGCGTAAAAATTACATCTCAAGTGTGGTTATTTTCTAAATTAATAAGGGTCTCCTTGCTTCAGTAGAGCTGGCAGCACCTAGAAGAAAAGCTTTTGACGGATACTATAATTGAATGCCTGGAGCCACTTCGTCGAACATTGTCAGAAGTATGTGTGTTTGTTCTATTGTTGTTTCCAGAAAGCTAATCTGATTTAGAAAGTAAGGACAAGTCCAATTGTAATTGCATTCTTATGGATATCTTTTAATGTATTTAATGTATAATATCCGGGTTTCTGGCTTTGGTTCCGTCGTCTAAGAACTATATATTCAAGTCAGTATTCATAGTATTGAGAATAGCTTGAAGAGGCATTGCAAATAATGCAGGTCCTAAAGGATCCCCCTGCTATAGTCCTCTTTCAGATAATATAATTCACCTACCATAAAGTAAATAGCTGGCTTGAACATAACTTTGTAACACATATGGATGGAAAATTATCCATGACAACTCTTAGCATTGCTTGCCTATTTCATTCAAAGTCAATCTTAAGGAAGGATTTAGGCTTTTGGTGAGAGTATGAATTATATATGCTGGCAGTATGTGCAGCACATTTTGCTCCATGTTGAATGCCTACTCTAAGCTGGGGTGGAGAATGGTGCTGTATTAGCTGTTTTTTTAACTCTTCCGCATATAATTTTAGAAGAAAGTCTTGTCCATTTGTTCCCTATAGCGATTGATCTCATTTCATTTTTCAGTGCTATAAGAGAAGCTCCGAAAAAAATTGCATTATTTCTATGGGCATATGTCCTGATAAGATCAAAGAAAGAAACTAACTCGCAAGTAATCTTGGTTAGGTGATCCTTAGATTGCTGAATCTTATAAAGTCTGAAGTCCTTGAAGATTGAAGTATTCATGCTGTCTATACCACCAGCTGAATCAGAATGGAATAATTTAAGCGCTTTAAGAAACTCGTTGGACGTAACTTTATTAACATCAACATTATTATCTATCAAGTGAAGAGGTTCAAACGGATAATTGTGCGAGGATGTTTTTTCTTTCAAAGTCCGCAAAATGGTGCGGTCTGATGGAGCGAAGCTGTCTTCAGAAATTAGAAGTATGACCGCACCATGTATGTAGCTATCATAAAGTTTATTCTCAATACGTTTGATCAAGACAGAGTTGGACGATTTATCAGTTTTATTATGTTTGTATTTAGTTGACATGACAGTCAATGGAATAGTTGTATCAACATGAGAACTACTGGACCAAAGTTGAATTATCTCATTCGCCCATGTGGTGAGAGTAGAGATTTATGAGCATCGTGAAGGCATATTGAGAGTGGTATATGAGAAGAATAAAAGTTCGATCCAGTATTCAATTTTATTGGATATCAAAATCGTCTGAGGAATTTCAATAGGAACCTCAGCCATAGCATTTCTTGCTTCTCGAGGAACTCTTCGGAGAATGGCCACTGACGACTTAAGCCTTCCCAGACTATCAACAGTTTAGCACTTAGAATATTTTGACCCGTAATATTACCACTTGACAGCAAGTCACGAGTAAAGGAAATTTGATTGGGTGAACATTTAGCGCTAGGCAAAGATGCTCTCTTTTTCTTGGTAGAGTCATTCTGACATTTACCGTTGTGTATAATTAGTCCTCTAGAATTAAGAAAATAGTTATTACACTTACAGCACAAGAATTTGACTCCAGCAGAAGTGCAGGAAATATGACGAACTTGATTATTCATTGTTTTTTCATTGTTTAAATAATTTATGTATAGCCTAGGTAGATATTGCTATTGTTAAAGAATTCAAAACTTTTAATGAGCAATAAATGAAATTTGCATTCCCGAATATGACATAAAACACGAAGTGAACAAAATTGCATCCAACAGGAACGAATCCATGTCGCATATTTCATTTATAGTTAATAATTCAAATTATTTTCAAATATTACTCCTACACCCTTGATTTACTGTACTTTATGAATAATACTCTCTTATATTTTATAAGCATTCACTATAAAATTTGTTTAAATTATAAACCTAATTCAATTTGTTCTCTTAATATTTATCTAAAATATATTTTCTTTCGGTTGTTCCCAACAGCATCCAAATCCCTCTGTATTACGGAAAAATCTTTTGAATCTTCAACAAAACCGAATAATTTCAAATCGTCAGCATACCATTATCTCTTTACATGAATGACCTTTGTACACATATTGTTATCAAAAACAATTCTTTATAAGGGTTCCATAGGCAAACACTATTGGATATTATTATTGATGAACGTTTTGGAAGATTGCATATTCTTTATTATCTTGTGGAACGTTCCATTATTTAAGTAGGTAACGAATTCAAGTGTATTAGGGTACACCCACAAATACTTAATTTATTTAACAATATGAAAATAGAGTCAAATTCTCCGATAATGTGAATAGATCACATCACATTGGGTTATCTTTTACATAGGCCCGTGTATAAACTTAATACATTGACGCAAATTTTTAGCAATATGCTTTGCGTGAATAAAAGCTTGTTAGATGTCATGTCTATTATTTATAATCATGTTTTATAAATATTGTCAAATATTTATGATGGGTTCAGTTTTCGAATCGTCTTTGATGTAAATAAATATCCAATTTGCCATTCGAATTTGTATTTTGGGGCACATCACATCAGTTTCCGTAATGCAAATTAAAGCCACGAATGTCATTTCAACAACGTCTCGCCTCCAAATTAATAATGACGAATCGTTAAATTGTTTTTTCAGCATCCGAGTAATATACCCTTCACACAGCGATCATGATTCCATTACTACTACAAAATCAGGTAAATCATACAATCTCTGGAGCTCTTCCTTTTGCAGTCTCTTAGATTCCCCGTGATTGTGTTCAGTTTCAAACCGAATATATTGCTAAAAATCTTAGTTTCCAACAGACGCAATTTACGTTCATTTGCTAGTTTCCTACACCAACTTTCGGAACCATAAATCATTATCGTCATAATGACAATAATTGTTCATTTCCGATTTCGTTTTACTTTATATATTAATTGGGAGGTTAGATGTTTTGGTGCTGAATAGAAACAAGTGTCCTTGATTGCTAAGTGACATTTTGTTTCTTTCGTTACCCCCTATTTCTTTTCACAAATGCTCGAAAGTTTTAAATTTGTTTACTCTCTTTTTGATGTCTTTCTTAATACTATCATGGTTTTCGCTTCGGTTTCTAATCATTTCTTGTCATTTTTCTATGTTCACTTTTAGTACAGAAGTCGTATCTGTCCAATTACACTATCGGAAAGTTTTCTCTCTAACACGTTACAAATACTCTTCTCATGAAAGTACATCTACCAAGCCACATTTTCCAAAACAAAACTTAGCAAATCATTGCATTCTTTGCTTTATTTGATACGTTAAAAATTAAGTTTTGGTACCTTCAAAACCTTGAAATACACATGTCGTATATATACCTATTTATGTAAGAAATAAATACTATTGTTTTAGCTACCATTAAATAAGATTCATTTAATTTCTGAATACAGTTCTTGAGCTATGTTAGGTATAACTATTTGTTTTATTATACTTACTATATGCAATCGTGAAAATAATTTGTGAAGAATGTAAACCATAGTGCTTTTTATCGCAAATACAACTAAATTTATCTCATCTTACTGATATTGCAATTTTGTTTCACAGATCTCTTTTGTTTCGCCTTTCGAATATCAAGACATTAGAACCAGTAACTTCAAATTCATGTTTAAGGAAGATGATCCAACTATAGACATTAACTACTTTACAGTAACTCAAACCAGCAGCACACCTTCAATTAAGGATTTAAGCGTGGAGCAGAGAAAGTGCGTTTTTTCTGATGAAATAGAACTAGATGTAAGCAATGTCTACTCCCGTACATCGTGTGAGATGCAATGTAAATATGGACCTATTATGGAGACATGTCGCTGCATTTTGCCAGGATTTTATGATTCAGGTACATAATAATAACAACAAATGAGAAACTTGACAGCTTTCCTTAATTATATGAACGCTCTCTCTTCCAGTATCCAATTTATTGTTCATTTATACAGATATAAGAACTGAATTGGTTATTGTAGGTAAGGCTTGGATGATATTTCTATGAATAAATTAATAATTACTGAATGTGAAGAAACATTTTGTTAAAATAAAAGTTAATTTTCATTTACTGTAAAACTACTAGGTGTTTGGAAAGTTAAACATACAAATACAATTAGTTTACTTCAGTTGTGTCTCATCCCTTTGCTGTATCGAAATAAAAGTATATTCCACACCCATCAGTTCACGGTTAGTCTTCATTTAGATGATTTAGACAACCTTGAAAGAATATAACTTTGACATACGCTTGCAAATGTTAGATCGTCCTCGATTCATAACAAAATAAAGGAATACTTAGATTTGTTCACCTTCTGCACGTACACAAATTCACACGTACAAAACGGTCTTCAATACAGTTCAGTATTTAAGAGAAATGCTCCCAAAATTGATTTATTTTTATGATAGCGAATGGATACTGAAGGAACCGATGCTATTAAACATGTAATCAATATATAAACCCTGGGAACGTTTAAATTAGATCGTTTGGTATGATCCATTTGCGTGTAACTTAAATCCCAGTAACTGCAAACACGACATAGATGAGCTATACATCGTTAGATTCACAATGGTCTCAACCCATGGAATAACCTATCATATAAACTCTAAAACTACCAGGCTCTTTTAAATTGCTTATTATTCTGAATCTGTATGTTTCTTTTCCTCCTAAATCATAGTAATTTGAAGTTCCAAAGAGACAAATGATATGCTATTGGATTCGTCATAGTCCGAAACGTTGCGGAAACTTATAATTTGTAACCTAAATATCGTAGTTTGTTTTGAATGGCTAAATATTTTCCACTGGAGGCTCTGCCAGATCTAAATAACTACAAGTTCAACAGAGATGAGCCATTCATAGTTGGATTTGCAATGTTCCGAAACTCTGGAACTCTATCACGTAAATTCTAAAAGAATAGGATCCTTCTCATTCACTTAGTACTCTCCACCTGTTTGTTTATTTGTCCACATAGATCACATTAACAAAAAGTTACACATAGATGAATGATACACCGTTGGATTCGACAATGGTCTGAAACTGTAGGAAAAATAATGAAAATGACTCTAAAACTGTCAGGTAATTTTAGCCGGTTAGTGTTCTCTATTTGTGCCCTAAATGGATAACTGTAATGCAAGTCCCTCATCGTTGGATTTGCCAAGGCATGTAGCGGTGTGAAAAGCTATGAATGTGACTCTAAAAGTGACAGGCCCTTATCAATCGCTTAGTATCCTCCAATTGTGTCCTTACGTGATTCAAGCAATCACATTATCGACAAGGATTAACCCTACACTGTTTTAATAGTCATGAACACCGGTGGGGAAATTTATGACTTTGAAACTGGCATGTCCAGATATTCGCCTAAACCCATTTGTAATTTAACTCCTTCTTTTAGATACGTTAATTAAAAAAATACATTGATAGGGGGCGCTTTGTTTTGTCTACAATAAAACCATTACTTATTCATTTGGATTGTATGAACCATAGCACATTATATATGCGTTGAAGTTGTAAGCAATGTCAAAAATAAAATTGTAAAAGTGTCTAGTGCATTATGTAATTCTGTTTATTAATTACTGCCAGTAAGAGCTTTTTGAATGTACCGTTACGAGAAATTTCGTTTATTGGAGCCAAAAGAAAAAATAATTTTCATCATGTAATTCGTGTGGATAGTGAAAATCCAGTTGAGTGAAAAATTCGATTTCATTGTATTCTGTTTATATCAAATTCTTCTGCGAGTTATTCCACGTTGATGGTGATGGATCTCAACGAAAATTGTCAAACGATGATTCAATCATGGCAATACTGTACAACTTAACTAGTTTCTAAAACTATTCATTCATCTGGCTTATACCGGTTAAAATTATATGGGATATTCACCTTACCATGGCGTAGGGTGTACTAAGTAATTCCTCCTCTGATAGCGTATGAACATGTGCACATTTACGTCCGACATAAGTAGGAGCTTACTTTCTTCATAGAGCACAGCATTCCATGCCAATTGTGGAGTTGAGTGCATGTGTGTAAATACCAAATGATATGCGTAGTAACATGTGTCTCTAAAATTTTGAATCACATCCGGTTTGAATAATACATCTAAAATTAAATATTCCATGGTATTTACCAAATATTTTGCGTTTAAACTCCATACAAACTTCTTAGCGAACCCGTAACCTTTATTATTACTTACATTATATTTCAAAGAATTATTAAAGTACTTCTTTAGTCGGCTTGTTTTACATTAAATTTTGATTCATCAGTGAAATACTCATATGTGAACCAACCCTTGCCTGTAAAAATATTTATGTTTTGTGTGGAATAGTGATCTCGTGTATGAATACATTTATTAGGATCTAATTTTAAAATTAAATCATTTAAACTGTGTGGTAAAATTCGATACAATTCTAAAATCTCAAGTTTATTTTTCGATCCCAAGTGGTGAATATTTTAGGGAACTAAATGTTCGTTCTTCTGTCTGTGGTATGAGTTTAATTTTACCTGAACCATATTCCAAGTTCTGTACAAATAAATGTACGTCATATTTTGAAAAATGTGGTAATTCAAATTCAAACCCTAATTTGATATTTACTTTAATTTGCATCCATTACAATTAATTGCAATATATGTACTTATCAAAGCTCATGGTTATGTACTTAAAAATTCTCGGTTGCAAAATAACAATAAGAAACATTACAAATTAATACTTAATTATATTTGGAGTGTTTTCAGGTGACATTGGAATTTTGAGTTTAATTTTTAAAGACTTTAGAGGTGACTTTGTAGGGTTGTATAATAAAATTATTATTTATATTAATACAGTAATTAAATTAGTAACAATTCAATAAAGCTTTGGGATTAATTCATCCACGAAAATTTCGGTAACAAGTAAAATATTATATTACCAAGTGCCTCATAACCGCTATATTGTGCCTACTTTCTGTGTTCCTTTCAAAGCTTACCCAATAGAACATTTCATGACGAGTTTTCAAGCAAAACCGCCTAGGTCTATTTTGATAATAAAGAAAGTTTTGTTCGCATTAAGATCAGAATAAATAGCCGCATCGAATAATACGAAGTTATGTTCTGATTCCATCATAATATGTATTTGCTGGATAAAGTTACTGAGTTTGGTTCATCACAGCTCTTTACTAATGTCTTAAATAAACACTTTATGTATAAACAATAGATATCTGATGTTTTGTCTGTTACCTCCTCATTTGTGAAAAATTTAGTAACAGAAATAGTTCTAATTTGCTTGTTTCGAATACTAGGTTATAATATGTCACATTGTGCACTTGCCAATGTGTAACTATGATTACGATCTCAGAGAAAATTTGAAGATTGCACTCGAAATTAGCAAAACGAATGCATATGTGAAACATTAATTCATTTCTTAGCTACTTACATTCCGCATTATTGTAAAGAAAAAGGTCCTGATATGGGGTATGCTCCAAATAGAGGCGTGTAGACGTTTTAGACTTTTAAATGCTTGTGTAGTACTGGAGACTGGTGACAAAAGTGTGAAACACTTTCCTAAGTACGAAAGGGGGGCGGAATTCATTTAAGGACAAAGAATTGGATGTGTCTAATTTATTTGTATGTTGTGCCTATTTTCAACAGCGGAAAAGTTTTATCAGACATTTCTATTTCAGCTTTTAAACACAATAAGAGAAAGTACGGAATGGTTTACAAGGTAAGATGTATTCCTCATGAACGGCACTCATACTTTGTATAAAACAAAGAATAAATATTATTGCGTATTGACTTCTGTTGCGTCACGAAGCAACCCCTATGAATGATCTAAATACGAGCGATTTTGCCCACCTACATCTTCATCTTAAGGGTTCCCTTCTGTTAGAACACAGTACTTGGAATTTCACACTTAGTAAGTCCTTTCCATATTTCAGCAGTTGCTGTCATAAAGAAAGAACATAGAAAAGGAAAAAGTGCTTCTGTTATAGCGCATAACCAATACTAACAAACTCTTTTTTCCTTGGAAAGTTATATATATATTAAATACAAGAATACATTAAACCGCACGTAGTTAAGTTGAGAAAAGAGCTGAACAATTTAAAAAGTGGAATACATATGAAGGAAAAAAACATGGAACTTTAGAATTCACAAGATAGGAATAAAATACAGAAGAATCCAGGATGATGTTGTCTGATCTAGATCCTTGTGATGATGAAGATTGTTACTTTGATATGCCAGTAGCTTATGAAAAGCCAGATGATGAAGATCCGATTTGTATATTCTGCGACAGAATATTCTCTGGACACACAGGAAGGCCTATGGGCTATGTGCATCATGTGGTCGAGGGGACCACATGAAGAATGCGCTGGTGCAGAAAATTACTCTCGCTGACTTTGGGAAATGTACATTTATGATCGGTATATTACAATTGAAAATTATTTTGAACTGGTGATGTTTTTTTTCCTTCTTAATTACTTAAGCTAACTTTAAAGAGTAACCCATATTTCAACCAGTGTTTCAAAAGTCTAAATTATTACATCTCTGTAAAATATGTATTTAATATCATAGTCATGGGTTTCAAATCTATATTTGTAACTACATTATAAACATATATCAGCCATATTTGCTGTTGTTGATAATTACATTCCTTGAACGATTTTGGAGACATTCGAAAATTAATGTGGTAGCCCGAATTGGGCCTACTCCTCTACTATTTGTCCCTGAATTTTTTCAAGCAATTTCAGTTGTTCAATATTGGAAGAAACACTATTTCACTCCAAGTAAAAAATATTTTGTGAGTTTAAAGTTAATGTAATGTGTTTTCTAATTGTACACTTGTTACGAAACTGAAAATGATAGATCTTATCATGGACCTTGAAACTAATGGAAAAAATGTGGTTTTGAGAAATGCAGACTTAGCTTGTGTTCCTGAATTCAATCTGTAGATATTAACGTTTAATACATATTCTGAAATCGTTTCTAGAGTACACTATGCTTTGTATGTTTTCCGAAAAAATTATGTGGATTTTGGTAATCAAATTGTTTCTATTGCTAATTTAACTATCAGTGTATTGTTCACGCTATTGCAAATTTCACTAAATATTTTCGATAAGAATCTGTGGCAAAATATTTGAATATCGGCAACTTTGATTTAAAGCATGATCATTTTGATATCAATAAATGAATAGATATGTACTATGAGCTGTTTTCGATTAACACGTTCTTGCTGGTTGGTTCATTGTTTCGTTACAAATATTTCTACGTCGATGCTCTGCAAACGTACAGAGCATTTTGAAGTGCAGACAGGCAGGTGGGGCCAAAGTAATCTCTCAGACATCATGAAATTTAAATATATAATCCCTGATACAAAATTATTTGAAACGTATTTTTTATTCGCTCAAAGAAATGACCCGACTTAGGGTAGTTTGAAGTTCAAGGCCAATTTGTCGCTAATGTTGGCGCCAAAAATAAACTACTGTTTCTCAAGAACTATCAAAGATATACTGTTTTTTCCCCTCTGAAGGTTAATTGAAATATTGTTTTCACACTTGTGCACAATGAACCCTGCAAGGCGCTTGTGAGGATGTGTGATATTAATGGTAAACTATAATCTTAGGCCCGTTTTGAGCCATAAAATCTAAAATATGCCATCCGCAAGGAAATTAAAACTCTCGGGACACTTAGAGCAATTTCTTAAGATGAGCATATATAAATTTCACTGTGTGTATATTCCTGGTTTCGGTTATACACATCATATTAATAATCACAGTTAACAGGTATGCAGATGGGCCACTCAATGGCAATTCATCACAAAACATTTACGTCACAACCCGTACGTACATCTCCGATTCTCCCGAAATTTGCTATGTTTATATTACTCAAGAAAGTAAGTCATCATGCCAATTGTTAGTCCCATAATTATATCATATATGTTTTCGGAGGTCAAAAATAACAAATTCGTTTTTTTAATTCGCGAAGATATTCTCAAACTGCAACATCTGTGCCTGTTATTGATCTAGGAAGCTCAAAGAAAGTTCGTTATGCAGGGAATGGAAAAAGCTTTTAAAGAACATGTAACGCGCAAATGTTTGGACAATTAATGTATTAATGGTCATCCGACATTCTTCTTGACCTTGAATATTGGAAACTGCGACCCTTCGGAATATAATTTATCTGGCATTACCATGGAACCAAGAGATAGAAAATAATATGCATTTTTATGTGAACAATAAAATTCAAATGTAGCATATAAAGATTGGTCGTTAAATAAAGCTACATTGAAGTAAGGTGAACGTGAAAGAAGAATGAAAGCAACGAAGGTGGATTTACATACTTACGAGGAGATGAGTTGTTTCTATGCTGGACCAGGTGATTTCCGTCACAGTCTTTCCAACCTGAAATTTTTTTTATTGTGAAAATGAACCCAATCGAAGCAAAGGAGCGCACATACTTACTAAATGGCAGAGAAATTGTAGCACAAACTAAAATACATCAAATACTATTTTGTTGACAATTGCTGACTATTGTGTGTCCTTACTCAGGGAATCTGTCGGGACTTTCAACTTTAAGGATGTAAAGCCAAAGTTAGGGTTTATAAATAAAGATTTGCAGAATGCGATTGGCTTTAACAATTAATAATTTAAAGTTGGGAGTTTGTACTCTTGTTTTGGCTTGGTGCCACCCACCAATCAGGGTAGGAGTTCATAGAATCCCTGTAATCCTAATTCAGTATTTCTCTCATTGGCCGTCCTTATTTTACAACAATAAAATAAATGCTCATACCAAATGTGATAGGAACGCCTCATTCCTCTATAGATACACCAACGTTCATTATATCCATCTGTATTTTATACATTACTTGAATGTATCTTTGCTTAAGAATCACTTCCAATATGCTACATTGAACTTTCATTGGTCATCTCTTGTCTATGTACATTTGTCTTGTACATTTGTCTTGTCTTGTACATTTTCCTTGGTGACGAAGTGATCACTGCTGAATAACGTACTAGAAAAAGGTCCGCTTCCTTTGCAGGCCTAGCGAGTAGTTTATGGTTTTCTTTTTCAAATCTGAGAATTAAGAAACTGGAAATGGAAAACGGTGTAAGTATCAAAAACTACTTTTTACATCAAAGAGGAAAAACGGAAGTGTCTCCGCCTTAACATTTTTTCGTATCAAGTTTATACATTTTGCAGTGGTCTAAAAGTTTCTACAGATGTTCAACTTGTTAGCATAGGCAATTCAAATATTTTAACATCGAAAATGATTTTTGCATTTGTAGGACATATATTTTTTATTTCCACTATTAAATTATAAATGTATTGAAATTGTAATTAGATTCCGAAGATATAAACACATTATAATTAAATTTCTCTAAGTATGATGATGGGGAACCTTATTTCCTTAAATATGAATTTTGCTCTTGTTGAGGTTCACTAGATGTTTCTATTTGCATCATGAATTCAGTGAATATTTTTCTCGTTTAAAATAAAAATTCTTGTGTAACTTGAATTGACGAAATATCTGGTAATATGCGTCTTAATCCATGATGCATCTTGTTTCAGGGAAATACAGGGAATGTTCTTTTGAAGGACTTAAATGTTATGCAAATGAACTAAGTAAGTATTATTTATATTTTTATTTTTAACATGAAAATTCCAATCTTATGCCCATTTAGATATTTAGATCAGCGACAATTTGCATAAGTGTACGCATATACTGATGTTTCCATACTTACTGCTAATGGAAATTTATTCTGAAATTTTGATTGCGGAAATTAATTTAGTTATGTTATAAATACCCAAACCTTTCTAAAAATATTAACTGGCCCATATTAATATATAACCAGTTGCGTGGGGAGGGGTACATTTTCTCCCAGGTCAGTAAATTCAGTGGCGTAGAATTTTACCGGTTTAACGCACTGCTGAGTTACTTAATATCATCCAAATACAGAGCCAATTAATAACGTACAAGGTCATCTTTGACAGTGTTCGAGTAACGTCCACAACGCATAGACCTTCAGAATTTTCTTTGCAGTATAATATACCCCGCACGCCCAGTAAGGTCTGTAAAAACAAGTTTTGATGTGCATAGTGATCCGTACCAGAACGACAATTGTATATCCTCAAAAGCCAGTTAAATAATATAAACATTGTACATTGTCCAACGTATTCATTTGTTCTAATAAATGTTAATATTACTTTGTTCCAAATCATAATTTCAAATTGAGAATTGAATATATCCCACCTGGCTGTCTGTTCAATGAAATCTGGTTGTAGTGTTGATAATGAATTCTTAAAACTGTGTTTCTCTTAAACATATTTCCAATTGTTAGAAAAGATCAAGGAAAAAGTCATTTGAATACATTTGCAGATTACTTTGTTCCAAATAACTAATTCAATTTTGGGTAAAATATCCCCCCCCCACTATCTTAGTAATGGTAATAAAACAGGCGCGCCTGGTTAAATGTTAAATAATTCTTATTTGCTTAAGAAGTTGTACACTAAGGAGTGTATGGAATATGTTAAATCTAAAAAAGGCTGTATTTCGAGCTGAAAGTCTGAGAGTGTACTGGAAATCAATTTTGTCAAAGCAATTATTCTTAAGCACAATGATGTTTCAAATATTACATTTATGCACCGAGCCGCCGTAGCTCAGTTGTGAATTCGGTGAGTGGCAGTTGCCGGAGTAAGGCGCGTTTTGTGCTCGCTCTAGTGGATCTATTACTTCGAATTTTTCATACGATCTTGTTAGCAAGTGACGGCAGGTCTTCAATCAGCCCACAGTAAAGTGAGTATTGTATCTGCAATTCGATATTCGTGTGAAACTAAATGTTTGTAGAACAGTGCAGTTAGTATAAGCAATTTTGTGATGAGAAAATAATTACCAGCATTATTGACTGCCATGAGCTAGGATTTCGAACTAATACTCACATAGTTCATGAATTATTAGTGGAACAATTTAAAATAAATCCATTAGAAGTAGAAGCAAGCTGTGGAACTTTGCCCCTACAAGAAACCTACTTTTTATATACAATCTTCAGAAATCGTACATAGAGTGCTTAATACATGTCAAGGAAAGTTTCCTTCACGGAAATAGTCCATTCACTTTAGATTCTACCATTGTTCGATCCGTCCGCCATATGATTTCTTCATCCTTAAGTTCTCTGCCGTTTCTGCTTTCATTCCTCGTTCTACACATGTGTACTGCATTTGGAAACTCAAATTCCCTCATTCCGGTAAAGTTTTGAATGCTGGTTCCAATAATCAAAGCTATTACCTTAGGTTAACTGACATGTACCTGAAACTTCCAAATAACCGAGCGATGTTTTTTAATACACATATAAGATGTAATATATTTTAACATTATTTAACTTAACTTTTTAAGATATCGCCGACTGTAAAATGTTAAAATGAGTAGATTGGTCACAAAACGGAAAAGTAATTTTCCTACGATATTCTGTATAGCCGGAAATGCTAAGGTCGCAAAACGCATGGACTCATTGTCAAAAGAGTGTCCGATTCATACTAAAGAAAGGCCGACTGCTTTTTGAGACTTTAAAAGTTACTCTCGAATATCAGGTAATATTTACTTTTCCATCAACCACTAAGCACATTAAAACACTTCATTATAACCACATATTGGATCCACGCTACGCGTACATAATCGTTAAGGAACATTCTTTTTATGTATTGAAAGCCATAGACAGGAACAGTGTATTTTACATACATACTTATTCTTTACAGTTTTAGCCCCAAAATTTCGAAAATAGTTAAGGAGGCTCACTGCACACTTTTCTTTACTATGATAAGAGTCTGCAACCATAACCTTAAGGATTAAATATTTTATGGGTTTATTTCTTTTGCAATACTCTTTCAATCAAATTGCAACAAAATGAATTCATAAGCTCCTGCGTAGCCACTATTTGATATTTACAATTACCGAGATCGGTGAAAAATCTTCTAGGAACGTCAGAGGCAATCATTTAGTTACTTTCATATTTTAGTCTATCGGGATATTTCGGAAAGCGGAATTAAAAGGTTATTCCTAACTATGACTAACATTTCTGTTCATAAACAGCGAGATACTAAATTATACTGTGCAGTTATTTTCAAATTCTGGGAATTAATGGGCTTCCACAGTGCCACTGAACTTTTATTCGTTTTAGATTCGATATGCAACGTTAGCTGAGATAAGTTTAGGTTTGTTTGGGATAGATTGCAAATATGGAAAAGATAAAAAGATAGGGGCTGTGACGTTTGTTTGTTACATGCTTTTATTATTGTTTTTTCCAATGAAATTTTAAAACTATTAAATATATTAACGGGCTACACGAAATGCAAGTAGTACATAAATTGTTAACAGATGGCAGTGACTAGCATTATTAATTTAGATGCTTTTAATTTCTTGGAAAATATTTCACTAACATTCATTAAAAACTATACAATTTCCGGAAGTTAAAAGTCATCACATTTTTTTACAGAAACAAAATAGGCAATTAATTTTAAATACAAGAGTTCCAAAGAACATTATTAGAAGATGTCTTATGATTTAATAATTAACAAAGAGCTGCTATTAATTAGTGTTGAAGCTACGAAATATATCAATATCTTAAAGAAGCACTACAAGTATACATCAATTTTAAATGAATAAAACGATCTAAAAATGTTCACAGACTTCTAATATGAAGAGGAAATTTCCGGACAGGGCAGACATTATATAAACTCTGCACTTTAAGCGGCAAAACGGAGAGCATTATCATTTTCCTCAACCGTGAATGTCATTTGGAAGTCCACACACACGGTCAACACTGCTTGTTTACTGCGTTCATTATTATGATACCCTACATTTATTGTAGTTACGGAAAATGTTCTAATTTTCAGAAGTGAAATTTATACTTATAGAGTACTTCAATGACCGGAAAAACGATATTCGGTTTGTCCAATTGGAATTCAACCGTTGCCACGATATCTTCTCAGAGCGTGTATTTGTTGCGGAAGGAAATTATGAAGTAGATATAATATCAACTTTCTGGTTCAACAAAGTAAACA
Organism: Lepisma saccharinum; assembly: GCA_022664845.1. NCBI lineage: Eukaryota > Metazoa > Arthropoda > Insecta > Zygentoma > Lepismatidae > Lepisma > Lepisma saccharinum. Next base: position 17,425 of record JAGDQP010009945.1, read on the forward strand.
CACCTAGCCAGGAATAGAAACCAATTTTGGGGGACCTGCCATAGAAAACCACTTGCTTCAGGCATCCAAACGTGCATCGTTACAGGTACGTTCCTCAAAACGGTGAATGTATGAGAACCGCTGTTACACTTTGGTTACCTTGTCTTCACGCCGAGCTCAAGGAGTGTTTTATATGTCATGAAATACTTATTTCAAGAAGCTTTTAAATTGTATTAACGAAGCAAAGTTTTAAAGAAGCGTTGTTAGGGAACATGGGAACGTAAAATATATACATATATTGTTATAAATTATTTATAATGAAAACAATCTTGTTAAGAATAGTCATTATTGCAATGCAAAGTATTAGAACTTATAAAATTTGAAATATGTTGTAGTTCATTTAATTACTGGAAGATGACAGTGATGGTAATAAGTAACCTAAGCGAATTTTCACTTGTTGCAAAAATCTCTTGCTTGCATTCATTTGGAAACGGTATACGCGTGCGGAAACGAAGTTTAGTCAAAACTTTAACGCAGCAAACGTATGGCAATTCATTCTAAATGCAACTGATTTTCTCATTTAATTATTCTGTTCTGTAACATTCAGAATCTTCTTTTTCTACGTTCATTGCCATTAAAGTCATGTTTCATAAGATCAGTTTTGAAAACATATGTATAATACTGAACATTAGGGTGGAACGAAAATGGACTTTTATTTTTTTGGTTTAGATTTTAGTTTGGTAATAGTTTGGAAAAGTTGCCTTTTAGGTTCAAAAAGAAAAAAATGGTTGCAATACTACAACATCCAAAGGTGCCACAAAGAGCTTTAAATTTGTAAAAAAAAAAAAAAAAAAATTCAAAAATTATAAACCTTGATAAATTATTTTTTATGAATTACTCGTACATAAAACGTTACAAAATATGGTTTTAAAAACATATACAAGCATTAGAACTGAAAAAAAATACTAATTATAAAATATAATAATAATAAAAATTGTGATGCCAAATTTTGTATTTCTTAATTCTGTCTCCTTATCATTACACATTTTACAGCTGCAAAATATGTATTTCTACTTCGTTGTTGTTGTTTTTTTGTATATTAACCGTTGTTTTTTTGTATATTAATTTTTTCATCTTCCCACGTGAGTCAGTTTTTTTATCCTATATATGCCTCTTTTTCGATTAAACCACAGACATGTTGAGCAGATTCGACCACCAGTTTCACAGCTCTTTCCGCTGCTTGCGTGTGACAAGGAAGCCGGGGAATGTCGATAACCGTATCCACTTTACTATTTGGTTCAGTTTCAGATACCTTCCGTATAATGTTTTTGAGAGAGTCACTGGGAACCTGTTTTAACAAGGGGATTCAGTTACGTCATTTTCAGACCATACGATTAAGTCGATGTAATCCTGTGCATTGAAGTTTATCTTTGGAACTTTAAACTTCCTGACTCCGCCTCTACGTTCTGTTCTTACTTTTAAAACACGTCGTAAACCAAGTTGTCTTTGAATTTTGAGTTCATCACATAGCATGGATAAAAGTAGATATTCCGGAGCAGCAAAGTGCACATTTCCTTGAAAAATCGGGTCTATAACGTTATTGAGATCGTCAGAGTTATAGCGTGAATATGAGATCAGTTTAAACAGATGTTGGAACCATAAGTACATGAGAATTTTAACTTAATATTAAACCACACAGGCGCATACACTTTCACAATGTACTCAGCCAGATGCTTAACGTTTTCAGTTGGATTTTCATTGCTACATACAATTTAAGCACGTGGTTGGCTAACTCAACCACCTGGAGTGAGCAAGTTTTCCAGTTTTTTTTTACAGATAAATCTAGTGAGCAATATCCACTTTGTACAACGATACACATATCCAATATATAAATCTGATCTGTACTTAAATCTTTTTGTCCTCCAGAAGAGGAAGATTATTTTCAATTGGCAAGAAAGTAACCACAGGAAAATTAGTACAGTTCTCTAGCTGCTGACATATTTCGCCTTTAAACTCATTCGGTCCCTTCGTTTTACCATCTAAATGACAAAAAGAGATGTCGCAATGGTAGCTCATTAACATGGAACAAACAAATTACCCATTGTAAAGGTCTTCCTATTTCCTTACCTAGCAATGAAATCATACTATTATTATCTGCAGTGTTTACAACGAACACCCAATAGCAGAATAGCTCAACAGTTGTTTGTGGTGTTTTTTAACTTTAGGAAACTCCAACATACTGTCTGCTTTGTTATTTCCGGTGCCTGTTTTAGGTGTTGCGTGGCCTAGGAACTTTGAGTTTAGTTCCTGTATTAGTGAAACGTGCTCTTCTAATAAAACTTTTTCGTACAACTTAGTTCATTTCTTCCCTTGAAGAATTGTTTTGTCTTTTTTGTCCGTTCTTGATTAAACTTAAATACCCTCTGTAGTTCTTTACTTTTTCTTTCTTCCTTCTTCCACAAGGCGCTTGTCGTAGCTATATCAATATTACCTATAACCATTTTCCTGTTAGAGCGTTGATTTTTTAGAAACTCATATTCCATAAGTGGTACTTTTTACTTTTATGCAAGTACAAGCATTGGGGTTCACACACTTACAAGCAAGAATATCAAACAAACGTTCAGATTCTTCTCTAAATTTTGCTCGGTTGGAGTCATACTTATCCTTTTCTGCTTTTAGACCTTAATAAATTCCTATATTTAGCAGGATAAGCTTTTATCATTTGTAAAATTCTTTGGATAGAAACAACGGGAATAGAAGCTCTTGACCATACTTGTTCTATTTTGGGAACTAAAATGTCACATATCAACATGCACGGCAGTGCCTGAGCCAAGTTCTTCACGTCAGAAAACGTTAGCACTGCCAGAAGCATGTTATACAGGAACAAGAGTTTATGGCAAAATCGACGATTTGGGGGCCCCGTAAGAAAAAAGATGTTAAAGATAGGAATATGAGCTTTTGCCGTTAAGGAGATATGGTAAATATGTGCAGATGTACAAAATTTCATATTCGTATCTCAAACTATGTTCTAGTTGTGGACCCCTGAAATTGCACATTTTAGGCTAACTGACTCACTCACTCACTCACTGACTGACTGACTCACTCATCATATTGTTTAGGGTGTTTGGAGTAAGCTAGAAACATGAAATTTGGTATGAAGGTAGAGGATGATAAGTAGATAAAGGAAAAATTCCGACATTTTGAAAAGGTCGCCATCTTGGATTCAAAATGGCCGCCAAACCTAAAATTTCAAAGAATACACAGCCTAAACGACTAAAGATAGAACAGTGAAATTTGGTATGAAACTACATCATTGATAGCAAATTAAGAAAAC
>JAGDQP010009945.1:28610-51056 GCA_022664845.1 Lepisma saccharinum
AGTTCCTTGGTGACAGCATGTAACAGGAACAAAGGAACTTGGCGCGAAGTGGCAAGGTTCATGATCCTCAAGCTATAAGGGTGGTGGGGATCCTAAAACCCACTACGTCCACCGCCACCAACCTTAAGGCTGTTGCCAGCTCGCGCCAAGTTCCTTTGTTCCTGTTACATGCTGTCACCAAGGAACTTGGCTCATCCGTCTCCCATTTCACACCTTTTTAGGGCTAAAGAACTTGGCTCCACTTTTTGCACCTCTGGTGTTTTTGTTCGTTTCACTTACACTAGGATCTTTCTCTGAAACAATTTTAAGGTTATGGCTAATATAACAGTAGCACTTCATAACAATTTCGTAAGTAGGAAGTTCAACTTAATGAAAATCACTAAATTTCCCAGAAATATTGCATTCCGACATTTGTCTTGTCTTCACTAATTTAGACTGAACCATTTTTACTGACAAAAATAAAGTAGCACACAAACAAACAAAATATCTGTTACACAATAGACGGAGCGAAGACGCCAACTCATCTGAACTCGGCAAAACTACTGACACAGTGTTGCCAGGTTGTGTGAGACAGAAATCCCTTTGAAATTGAAAAAAAAAATCATTTGTTTTATATAAACATCTCTACAATAATAAATTCATCATGAAAACTTATCTTTGTCAATCACTTTTATATAAAGTAGCGCAATTCTAATATTTACATGGATACTAATAACATTGACACAAATACATTCCCCACAATTTTAAAACGTTAGACCCAAAAAATATGTTACTTAATTTGAAAGATGAAAATATCTGACCCAATTTATGGAAGATACCCCTTAACTTTCACTCATACTATAGCTGAAGGGTTAGAGAATTCAACATTTTTTTTTCATTGGATAAGTTTAACATACCCCTGTGCAACTGGATATTGGATAATTTAAACAAAATTTCATTATGGTATGCATGTTAATTTTAATTTTCACAAAGTCAGCAACTGATACGACTATTTTTCTTCCCAGCAAAATTGTCAATAGGTAAATTGTTAACTTGACGCCTTGTTGGTTATTTGTATCGTGTCTTATTTTCTAAAAGAAAAGAGCAGAACTTGACTTTCATAACCTAACCCAACCAATTGTCTGTAATTTGTCTAACCTAACCTAATCAAACCAATTGTCTGGAGATAACTTATGCTCCTGGATGCCAATGCAATAGTGAAACTGTTTTTATCTTTCTATTCATAATAAAACGCCAATTTGAAACTTTGTATTTCATAATCGAGACACGCAGAAAATAACAATGTAGCAAACATTTCAATTTTATGAAACTTTAACGTCCTTGCAGCACCACAAGACGTACTCCAATGTTTTTCATTTTTTAATTTATCTTATCTACACCAAAATGAAACATTCCATGCTATTACAAATTAAAAATCCAAATTTGTTTTTTTTTTCTTTCCACCTTACTGCACATTTTTCAGTAAAATAAGGTATAAAAAACCTTTGGCAATTTCACTTCTAATTGATACTACAGCAGCGTTTCAGAAAATTACTGTTCAACATTAATAAATAACGCAATGTTCACGACGTTTAGCTCGTCGCAAATACAGGCAACTGTAATCTTTCATGCTATCTAATCGGCACAATTTGTTTAGTAAACCGGATCTAACCTACCTCCTAAATGGTTATCACTTAAGAAGAATTGACCTATAATCGTGAAAGTGCCATATACATAACACCAGGGTTTTCAAATAAAGACATACATAACTCTGAAGTTAGTATTTCCGATTGTGCCAGTTTGTCTGTCTTTTGCATACTTGTTTGTACTTAAATTTATTCAGTAGTGTTTGTGAATCGCGTAAGGTATATTTATGTACATAGATACTTGATCACTTTGCCAGGCCAGCCAATATTTTTTGCTACCCCACAAAAAAGATGTATGTGTAGAAGTATAAAATGTAAATGCATCCCCTGTGCATTTGCGCAAGCACGGGAAATAGCGCTTCACATAGTTTCAATCTACCTACGGTACGGCTTTGGACAAAAGAAATGTCATATATCTATAGCTGGCATTTCTTCTCTCAAAAATGAGTATATTGAAGCATAATATAAATTCACTGACTTGGAATGATAAGCAGAGTCACGTAACGTATTTGTGTAAATAATATTGTCCTGAAATATAGCCAAACAAGGGTAATATACAATAAAATTAAAATTTGTGTCGAGAAAATTCGAAGTCCAAAAATCCCACAAAGTGGTAAAGTTCCCTCGTTTTGCCCCAGCAAAGGGATTTTTTGTAACCCAAGGTTTTTTTTTTTAATTCTAGACTTTGCTAAGAAATTAAATACTTGATGTATTTAATGAAGACCAAATTATTTACGACGTAGATGAGGATCAATTGTATTAAAATGAATTACCATATTTGTTTTTAATAATGTAACACAATTTCGGTTCCGTAAGCACAAACTGTTGTAAATAAATGTTAATTGAGATAATTTTTCAAGAAGTTAGAAAACATCTAATATGCTAATGACCATCACTCCCCTCTGTTAGTAACTGAATGAATTACATGATTTTCCAGTTATTTCTACCGGTATTTCAAATTTAAGTGTGCAATCGGTTCTTGTTAGGGAAAATAACAAATGTCGTAGTAGTACTCCTTGCAATAGTAATAGTCTTCAAGGTGAAGGTAAGCTTATGATATACCTTCGGCTAGCTCCCAGTTGATTTATCTTCCGTTACCTAAAGATGAAATTAGTTTCCGATATATAATAAAAAAAATGATCCTCATTTGCCTCTAAAAGCACTGTACTTCATGCTCAAAGCAGGACGACACTTGATGTTAGCAGTGTTGATGCTGATATTTTCACTCCGCCAAACTGCCGAAGTTAAATAAAAAAGAGTACATTAAAGAAATATTCCATAGGTTAATTGCTGGCATACAATTAACTTATGGCAAAAACGAACCTCATGTGTTTCATAATCATTTTCATGTGTAATACATTGATTGCGTAACTTTATACAGACAAAACATATCATAAGGTATCTATATACTCTATGTTGCCGAAACAGTATTAATATAAACGTATGTCTCAAAATAACAAAAAAATATGGCAATGAAAGTGTTTCTTGCATATGCTGCTAGTTAAACTTTATACATACTAATGATACTGCGATTTGTTGTCCTACTTCGGAACTTTTTATAGCACAGCACGGCTATGTAATACACATGATTTTTTCCCCACCAGGTAGAAGCAAAAAATGATTAATTTAACAAACTATTAATATTTTTGTAAAACATGAAAACAATAAATGAATAATATTTTAATTAGATAGAAATGATACTATAATTTCGCTAATATAGTAGATTATGGCTATTAGAATTTTAGCTTTCTTTTTAATAATCTTATTTTATTATTAATGAACGTTTCATTATTAATTCATTAAACATTTTTTAAACATTTAGTTAAATTATTTTTGTTACGTACAAAATTCAGATCAGTAATCGGAAATTACTTTATCAAATTTACAATTCCAAGATTATTTCATTAATCAATGCATTTGTTTCTTTCACTTAGAGTACATGTTTTATAAATCTACAATTATATCATATTTAGGTTTTTACAATTTATATTAAATTTTTCATCTCATATTTTATCTACATTTCATGTCATCGTAAATTCTTTCAAAATTCTTTACATCAACAGTTTATTTCCTAAATCTTTTCATTTTTCATATAATAATAACTTCATAATATTTCATGGCATTATATTCATCTGAATTCCCTTTAATAATGTCTTTATATTCATAATAATCACTTTAAATATAATTCACTTTAATTGCTATTTCTCTTATATTAATTTCATTCTTCTTCTCTACAATTATTATTATTCTCAAATTACAATTTTGATTTCACAATCGTATTATAAGTCGTTCCTCATGATAATCTGTACTTGTTAGTTGAATTTTGCGTTTTGATTGTTTAAAAAAATATATAATTTCATCTTGTTAATAATTTATTGACAAACTTGTTATTGCCTTGCCCAAATTACATTTAATTGCTTCTGTGTATAGTAGACGTGTACGTTCGTCTAATTTAAGATCTAAGTCATATTGCTCTACAATACTATATAATTGAAGACATGTATTTTCTGTTTTTGTGAAATTTCTTTCCACAAAATTACTTTGAGTGTTTGGTATATGTTACCTACAAACCTTATACAATTTTCATTTAGTGTTTTACTTCCGACTGGAATTATTGCTTCTTCTTCCTTTTCAGTATGATGTTTTCTGCACCCTTCGAATTATGCTGTCTCAGCTCTTCCTAGTCATTCATCCTTTTCTTTTTCTACACTTTTTTTTTCCAAAGACTTATTCACGTTTGGAATGTCAATATTATTTTCCTTGTTAGCCTTTTGACAACTCTTATTATCTAAACCTGTCTTGTATTTTTCTATTTCATTATACATTTTCGGATTAGACTTAATGTTACTATTCGCTAATTTAAGTAGCCTCACTGCATCTAAAATCGTTATTCTCTTCGTCTGCTTTTCATCTTAGGAACTCCTTGGGTGCGATTTTTCAAGTTTACTCTGTAGGTAGGCTCATTTCATAGTATAATGTGAATATGAGTGCCAGAACATTAGTGCCAAGGAGGTATAGTGATCAACATTTTATTGGATGTATGAATTACACTTCACAAAATGGAGATCGTCGACATTCAAGAAATGTTCAAAACAAACCATTGTATTGTACCATGAACACTGAATGAAATATGACGCACGACAACGATCTCAAAAGTGCGCACAATCAAGATCGAAGGTGAACTCCTTTTGAGTAATAAACTGTGCAGGACGGTCAGCTGTGTAACCGCTCTTAAAGAATGCATATAAATTCATATTGGTGTAACGTGGTGTCGAGAACTGATGGAATGTGATCCCATGCAACAGAATGAGAAACAGTCTGTCTTGGATGTTATCGTGGAACTGGCTATCCTTGAAGGCATAGCTGCAGATGGTTCAATAATATGTTTATATGCACGGAACAACAAACATCCAGAGGCTGAATTTGTGCAGTGGTTCCAGGAGGTATATGAATTGCAATATCACACACATGTCAGGAGAGATAGTCTGCGCTAAAGGAGAATTAATATTTTGTACGCAGACCAGGAATCAAGTAACATTTCGGTACAAGCGATTGACCGAAATTTTAACTTTTGCAACTGTTGTTGTAGATATAATGCAATGTTTGCTTTGTTTAACGCTGCCATTGCTCTGCATTATATCAACACCACTACCAATATTGCATTGTTGTGTTTGACTCGTCGACTAAGCAGTTCAACTACGTTTCGGAGTCTCAAATTGTGCTGACTTTGGGATACCTACAGTGCCACCCCCTCTTGGCATTAGCAGCCACCATTGTGATGGTGTGATAGACACTATGTGGAGTTTCGAATGCCGTAAATACCATTGGCTGAGTGCAACCTCGCACTCAAGGGGTTCTGATAGATCTTGCTGATAGCATTATCCCTTTCTTGACAACCTTCCTCTAATTTATGAGTTTGTGTTGGCCACGGTTTGAAATCAGTTACATTATTCAGAACATGTTCCTAAATTGTACAGGAACCAATTCTACAGTCGAAGTTTGATTTACATTTGGTTATGCTGGTACGCGTATTTTTATCTTACATTTTTTATTAGATTGATCAGCGTGTTCTGTAACCATCTTTGGACTACAATATATGGTATTTCTGTGATTTTTTGGTATTTCAACTGGCCTGTTACCTTCTTTGTAGAGCCACGTAACTCATCATCTACTGCAGATTTATTACTTAGAGTGGATTTTAGATCTAACTGATCTAACTAAGTTTAGATCTACTAATCCTTTTATACCCATGCTCCAATTTTGATAGGTTTAATCGTCCAAGACATTGTTCTCAGACGATTTTCTACTAATTTATTCATTATGTATATTGATAAGGTATCAAATATAAGCATTTTAATAACTTTAATTGCCAACAGATGATTCATACTGGATATTTCTTTTTCCATATATTATTTTTTTCAGGGAAACGTTTTAATTTTGTACCATTTAATGGTAACACGTCAATATTCGTTTATCATTTTTTTCTGTCTGTGGATCATCAAGACAAGATTCGGTATTATCCTTCATCCTTCTTCCTTCCTGTACCACGACGAACCTTGGATTTGCTTTCATTGCTTGGTTTTAGTAAAATATCATTTATGACTTTGGTTTCATATTTTCATTCTTTGCGAATTGCTTCTAAATTACTTGAGGGTTTTCGTAGAAGTTGCTGTGTTTCTTTGTTGTAACGAGAACTTATTTGGAAAACTATCCTTCCGATATATATCATCCTACAGGTTTATTAATTGAGTCGGCAGTTGGAAGAAGACAATAAAAGCCAAAATTGGAAAATCACTTTATGCCGGATTTGATATCTGGAAGGGATCAATACACTGCACAAAGAAAGCAAAAAAAAAGAACATTGGGAAATACTAGAACAACAGGTGTGAAATAGAGATGGGTAAAACTAGCGTAGCAGCTAGTTTTTCACTGGTACTTCGGCTAAACTGCTATCACTGCTACCACCGATAAAAGTAGCTACTGGCTTAATTGTTGTTTTGCTCCGAAATTTGCTAAAGGTAAAACTCAATGTTTCCTTTTGTTTTACTAAACAAAAAGAATTGCTAGAAGAATGGAACAAAAGGGCAGATAATTGTCTGCGGAGAGGACAATCATGACGTATCAAAACTACGTAAATAGTGGGGTCTGTTAAGTGTTTGCGGAACTGATAGAAATAGCTCTCGGAAAGCAATGGTCGCTAGTTGGCTTCGTGGCGTAATGGGTAAAGCGTCGGACTACAAATTCAGTTGTCCCGAGTTTGATACTCATTCGTCTTAAAAGCTTTTTTTTTTAGGAAAAGATTATTCCCGATGCATTTTGAATTGCTATTGCTTAATTTATTTTATACCTTTAATTTCATTTAATGTTTTTTTTTGTAATATATTATTTTCTGTTTACTTTGATTCTGTACTCTAACTCAGATTTAGTAAAGAAATAGTAAAAAGTGAGTAAGGCATTGTGTGTCCCGGGTTCGGTACTCGTTCAGCTAAAGTTTTTATTTTGAAGGGGAAATAATATTTTCCTTTCTGCTTGCGAAAATGGCTCTGCTTTTGCGATTTGACTGTTTACTTTATTTTAGGTGAATAAAAGAATATAAACTTTAAACGTTTTATAAAATTCACAAAAACTGGTTGGAAAAACATAGGTTTGGTATGTTTTTTTCTTTTTAGTACGAAATGAAAACATTGCTTTAAACTGTCGCAACATATTAAACTATCAATAAATTATTGTCATGCAATTATTCAAGGTAGGATTCTTTACGCTTTCGAGAATACTATCACGCCATGATTGTTAATCTCCGCAAACACTCGTAAGGACAGAGGGAGAAGTGCTCCGAATTTAGATTACAGAGATTCTGCCATACATCACCGAAGTGGGAGTTGTGAATAATTATTTTCTTACGGTAAAGATAAATACAAACCCTAAACTTCTACTTAAAACTTCCTAATTTTGAGTTCATACTCCCCAAACTTAAAATTCTGGCAGAATTCCTGTACTGGACCAGACATATTTAATTATTTATATTACATTATTAAAAGCATCCAAGAACAAAATTGCGGCAAACTGATAAAGTTAAAAACACCTACTGCATCTACGAAATTCTGCGCCTGAAGCGGGCAGTCATTTGTCTTGTACCTCTGCCACCCGCCAAATCTAACACATTAATATCGAAAAGGCACACCCCAAGTGCTCCTTACCGGTTGTGCATATGGGCTAATACGCTCTTGCATTCCCCTAGATCTGGGCTCCGGTTTTCCCATTTATTTCATGAGTTTAATCAGGCATGTTTCTATAAGTTCGTTTTGGAAGGGTACCATGGTGGATATCCACGGTGTCTTGGCATGGTGTATATACGGAGTGTATTCGAGCTACACAGACAAACCTCTGGAAGTGATTCCTCATATCAAAATAAGACCAACGTTCATGTGACAAATTTCTGAAACATGCATTGTTTCGGAGCTACAGGTTACCGAAAGCGTGTTGAAATTAACTTTATAGTTTTATATTTTTATCACCACGAACAGTAAGCTGGTGCGGCATAGTATCGTCAAAAACGTTCAACTTTCTCCATTTCAAAATGCATATTTCAAAATTCCGCAATAAGCATGCAAGTTATACCCCGAAGTAGGAGATTTCGGAAAATGTCTGAAGTTGAGGTAGGTCGAAATGAGCATACATTAAACGACTTCCCTTGTATGTAAAGATAATATACGTCTTTCGTAGCATCAAATTGGGCAATGATATTCAATCTTTTTTGATAACAAATAAATAAAATGTTTGAAATCATGCAATTTTACTCCTACTTGTCATGCAACCACACATTTAAAATAAAATCGTTCGGTGTATGGAATCTACTTGATATATCAAATTGGTGCAAATGATTTATTGTTTCCTGGTGGAATACCGTCCCATTCATGCTTATTTCAATCCATCTTTACTTCAAAGAATTTCTGTAAATCTCCTAATTCCTTTGCGAAACCCTTTACGCGCCCATTGGAAATTTTGAAATATGCATTTCCTGCTAGTTTATTTTAAAGGTCTTTGACGGTAGCATGCCGCATCAGCTCTACGGTTCGTACTGATATAATACTGAACCTGTAAAGTTCGTTTTTCCAAGTTTTCGGCAGCCTGTAGCTCCGGAACTATGCGCATTTCCAAAATTTGTCAGATTATTTATTCCGTTTGTTTTGAACTGCGGAATCACTTCCAGCTGTTTGTTTGTGCAGCTCATAAACACCCTGAATATAATCGCGTTAAAAATATTATGCTAATTATTCATGAAACTAATTTATACTTCCCCCTCCTTGCTGTGCTCGCCGCTTTATACGTTTCCGATTTAATTGCTTTATATACTGTTCCCTCTCCACCAGTTAGTTCAACCTCAAATCATTAGATACGATCGTTTTCTAACAGTGATAGTATGAGCTAAAACACCGTAGTCCGTTACTCTACTGCACACATAACAGGGTACAAATAAATAAGTTACTCTACAATCGTGTTTCACGTTGCTATTTCAAAGTCGGGAACAAATAACTACAATTTAGATACGTTTTCTTCTAAACTGCTATTTTAATTGATATTGTTATCATATTTGCATATAGCAACTTTTGCTATCACTATTACAGAATAAAAGCAGTTTTTGCCATTCCTAACGCAAAATTTATGTCAGTTGGTAGAAGGAACAAATATGCATTTTTTTACTAGCTTGTAGCTTTAGTGTTCATTGTGCATACAATTCTTGTAAATATCATTTATTTGAAGTACCATTCATTTATTTTATTTCCTTTTTCTTCAATTATATGGTCGATTTTTCCATACTTACGTCTGAGCATTTACAACTGAGCTTTCATTATTCCCATCAGTTGGAGGAAGGAAATAAATCCACCACCATTATTTTAATTTTACAGGAAAAATACAATACCTGGAAATTGTCTGAGCAATACACAAGAATCAGAATACCTTTCTCAATATTTTGTAAAAATATGGTTTCTTTTCAATAAATATTAAAAATGGTATGCAGTTTTTGAAAATTTCCCACAAAATACATTTTTGGATTTATTTCCTTCTTCCAACTGCCGATTCAATTCTTCCTTAAAGCATAGCATCGTTTGTACATTTTTTTTAATTTTTAATCAGCTTTCTTTGTTTCTTGCACCTTTAGTGCTTGTCTTGTTTCCCTATATTCATTTTCTTGGTTCTCAATTTTCTTTTCTTAATTTTTGTTTTCCTACTTTCCTTTGTTTTAACAAGTTTTCTTCTTTCTCCTGCTTAAGTTTTACAAGTAACCGTAGAAATGTGTCCATGATAATAGTTTTCTCTTGTTCATCACTCCTTTATCTTTCCTATTGGATGAAAGGATTTTTTTTAATATAATAGAAGCTACTGTATCAGCCACATAATTTAGTATGTCGTCTTTCTCCATATTCGTTCGTTGCCCCAGTAGCTGGATCGCTACTTATAATGAAAAAAATGATGGATCCAGTGTTGATGCAGGGAGTTTCACCCCGGTAAATTCCCACGTAAGCGAAATTAAATAAAATGAACACGCAAACAACATATTGCATAGACCCATACAATTATATTCTGACAAAAATTAAAAAAATGTTTTTTTTTTAAGAAATTCCTGTTACCCAAGAGGCTAGCGCTCTCTATTTCAAGGAGAGGAGTGTAGGAATGAATGAGGAAAAGGAAATATGTTTGTTCAATATTGTTTATATTATTTATTTCATTTTTATCTTTCAATTTTAGACATCATAAGCTTAACTTATAATCATATTTTCAGGAAAATTGGAATGAAATATGATACGAATGAATAATTATGTCGTAGTGAACTTAGATGCTACAACACGTTGGCACATTGAAGAGATATGACGGTTTACTTTCCTTACCTATTGGCGATTCTAGGTGCAATGAAATGCGAATTCGCCCTTGGTAAACATTAATGAATACAGTGCATCCATGGAGACAAGTGAGTAGGGTGCAATGCATCAAACAGGAGAGGGGGCTGGTGAAGTGTCGAAGTGAACCTAAGTATGTTTTTTGAAGTCAACATGGAAGGTTTCTGCGGCGGCATATTGTATGTGAAGTAGGATCTTTTCTCGGTAGAATGGTAATATAGTTTGGAAGGTGAGAGTGATGAAAGAGAGATCTTGTACATCGGTAATGGGCTGTTGATTTGAGGTTACAGTAGCTTGCTGTGCAGATTATGGATATCGGAGAGGTGCTATGTAAGCTGGAGTGTCTGGTTCGATTTGAGGACGGCTGTTACACTAATAGTTGAAGGTAGAATGGAATTTGACCGAGGTATTGCACTTAGATCCTAATTGAAGATAATTGCAATATACGATTTTGTGGGGTCTGTTGCAATATCTACATTTTTGTTCGTTAGGGCAATGTTGATAATATTTGGTTTTATCGGCTTTGCGTTTTTAACAGCAGAGAAGTATGTTAGTGTGATACGGGATGGTTTTACTCTGTATCTTCCCATATCAATGTAGGGACCGTTGGCTATCAGATTTCCAATTGTATGTTGATGTGGTGTGATATTCCTGATCATGTAGCTTCGTGGTTCCTATTCTTTTCTGATTCGGAGACATTTAGATATAGTATTTCCTTCCATGGTGAGTTCTAGCTCTGTTTCAGCGTCTGTGACATCCCGGTGGACTCCTCTTATGACTGCAAAAAACATCGAAGTTCGTCTTGGAGGTGAATGTTGTCGGATTAGCTTGTTGTCAAGTTTCTATAGATTTCCTATAGGTAACCTGTTTCCCAAACGTTTCGAAACTGAATTTGTTCCTTAGGTGCTCACGAAGTCAGGGTTCGGCGATTGCAGTATTATTTTTTTCTGGTCGGGAACATTCAGGTTACCGAATCTCTTGAAACATACTACTGAAGTTGATATAGAAGGAGCTTAGCCGTCTGGAACATAGTATCAAAGTTGCTTAGAAGTAAGGAATACGTTGGCATAGTTGTAGCTGATTGATGATATGATGTCTGATCGGTGACATCCATAGAATGTAGAGAATCGATGTCAGGGCTACTAGTAAACTGCTTCTTTTGTTGACGTAAGTTGGAACTGTATGGTCTTCACAGAACTTGAGAACGAGATTTGTATTTTGAAGGTGATGAGCGGTTGCTGGTATAATGCTCAGGATTTGGTATGGCTTCTATAACGGTTGACTGAGATTGGTTAGATGATAGTTTAGTAACAACAGGCGGAAATTTATATGTTGGGCATGATGGAATGAGTGTGATTAGTCTGAGTACAATGTCTGATGAAAGCTCAAACTAACTTGCGCCCTCCGACACTGAAAACTGTCGTTAATACCAATCAGATCGTCTGCGTACTATTCTCACTTGTGCATATACTACGCACACAAAGTTCTCGTTTGCATGTTAACGACTCCCAGTTAGGCTAGGTAGAAATTATGTCCTCAAAAGAACCAAGCTCATAAAACAGTTGTAAAACAAATCCATGTGCAATACATTTCTACTTTTCTTAATATAGACAAAACATAAAATAAAGTTTATTTATAACTTTGTGTTGCTCAAACAGCACTAATATAATAATATAAACGTCCCAAATTAACAAAATAATGGTAATACAAATATTTTTCGAACAAAAAAAACATGAATTTTAACACAAATGCATTTAAGAATAATAATTCCAGCTGGAAAAATAAAACGTACGGGTAATTTACAAGTCACAATGTAATAACCGGACAGATGTATAGGAACACGTAAACTCAGGTAATTGTAATCCTTGTAAATTCTTTTTCTCCACGTAACTCTTGAAAAGTTCTTTGGCATTGAATGTACCATAAGAAATTATTTCAGTTATGTTTTGTTTTTGATTTAATGTCATCTGACTGACCATGTTTTCGGGTTAATATGTTCTCAATGGGATATAAATGCGAACCTAGTGGTATGTTCTTCAAAGTGAGATGTGTGTTCAGTACAATCCACTGTAAGACAAGTTAAGCTCTCTGGGTCTTAAAACAAATAGATTCATATTAACTAAGCCCAAAATCTGATCATTTTTTATAGTATTCCTGCATGCGTTTAACGCCAAACATACATATATTTTTCTCTATAACTACAAGTTCGATATTTGTTTGAAGAGAAGAAACTCTAAAAAGTTGAAACCTTTCACATTCTGATCTTTTCCAAGTATGGCGAGCTAATCGTTTGTGGTTTTAGACGATTTGTCTCTCTCAGTAGACGATCTGACCGTTTTTTCTGATTTCAAATTCTGACCTTTTGATGTTCTGACCTATCACCAGTTGAAACGTTAACAGTTTTTAACTAACAGAAAAATATAGAACACAAGTTTAACTTTAATTCACATTTTTCAATGATAAATTGTTTATATTATATATTACGCCACTCATAAAGGAAGTCAATCCTTTGTATTCACCGCCCCTCTACCATTAAGCAAAATAGTTTAATGAATTAAAACTGAAGTTGAGTTTTCAACACCATTGGTACAGATCTTTTTTTTTTTATTTGCACAGGTCGAAATATGAAGTTCAACGCAGGAAAACGTTGTCAGTGCCTTCCAACATGTGAACAGATTTCTTACAAAGTGTTTCATTATCATTTGGACCCTCAAATTGTTAAAATGGAGAGGTAGGTGATGTGTAATAGTCCGAAATGTGTTAATAGTTTGAGCAGTTATCAGACGTAATAATAATTTAATACTTTAGAGCAATTAAAACTGTAAATATATTTTATCGTACATCCAAAATCATAACATTTTTATTCTAGCTTCTAATTTATATTCGACTTTAAAAGTAAGTGTAAGCTTATCCCATAAGTAATGGTGTACATGCTATGACCACTGCAATGTCACCATCTAACAACATAATATTGAAATAGACAACAAGTGCCACAGCTGAATCATATAGAAAACTTGATTGTGCAGCAGTGTGTAGACGCATAACGGTCTACTATACGTTTAGGAACTTTGGCTTCTGTTTGATCATAGCAGTGTCGGAGAACCACATACGTTATTATATACTGTATGAATTTCAATAGGGCATCCAGCCAGCGCAAGAGCACAAAATATCAATGTCGTATATGGTCAGGGTGCTGCGCGAAAGTGTTGGAGTTGGTTCCAGCGGTTTCAATATGGAGACTCAAGCCTCACCGGTAAGCCACGAGAAGGGAGACTTGTGCAGCTGGACAATGATGTCATTCGAGCAGCATTGGAGGCATATCCAATGCAAATTGTAGAAAAACCGGCCAGCAAATTACATGTTATCCATTCGGCTCTCCATCGTCATGTGAGTGAAAAGAGCAGTGAACCAAAACGGGCGACTTCTACCGGCGAGGCATTCAACAACTGGTTGGCAGATGGCAGAAATTTCTGGGGTCCAATCGAGACTATTTTCCCGATTAACGATAGTGTTTAAGGTACGCGATCATTCTGTTTCTTCCTTTGTAAAAATACGACATTACGTATGGGATGAGCTGATGTATTCTGTATCTCGTGCTCAAATGAATGCATCAGTAATGCAATGAAAGCTTAATGTTTTGCATAGGAATAGGAGAATGTGAATTTTGCATTGTTTGTGTATACAAGAAATTAGCAAATAAATAAAAAGGGGACAGCTCTTAATGCTTCATCATAGAAAAATATATTCGTGGTCTTAAATTTACATTTAATCAGGAAGACGATTTGTGAAACATATTGTAATTTGAATAATTTATCATCCTGAAACTAGTCCCTTTAAAATAATCAGCGAAGCTAAAATATCGAACGTCACAATCCCGCTCAGTCTATCTGTGGCCAATAATGCAGTGAAAGAATTGCAGGCTGCAAATAAGTGAATTAGTTATCGTTGGAAAGGCCCTGGCCAGACTATGTCAGATTTGCCAGAGTCCTTTTGATTGGTCAAATGATTGTGATTCAAATTTATCATTTTAATATACATTTGTTCAACTAGCTTGTATAAGAACAGACAACTTATTTTTATAAATAATTTTATAAAGTTTATTAGACACAACAGAAACAGTACTGTGGTGTACCAGTCATCAATCACCCTAGTTACCAGTGCTACCCATCTATTTTCCATAACATTATAAATTGTACAAATTACTTCCATTACGTTAGATGTATTTGCACCAAACTTGGCTTAAACATTATTCAGCACATTTTAAAAATGCAAGTCCCCGCCCGGAAATATCCCAGTTGTTAGTGTTTCAAAGTTATTTCAAAACAGATAGTTTTCTATTTGGTTCCTTATCGTTCAAGGTATCCCCATCAAACTTACCATAAACATTATTAAATATAATAGAAAAGTGATCCGTATGTCTACATCCCACGCACCTCAATTGTTACTTTTGTCATCCTATATTTAATAAATTTATTTTTTCTAGTGGATATCATCATTGAAGCCATACCTACCCCAAACTTGGCATAAATAGTATTGTACACAATAAAATAAAATGTGATTTTAAACCACTTCCTCCAGGCGAATGTTGGGATTGTCTACTCTCACTAACATGTAGAGTTCATTACCGTGATGATGTTGTTTGCAAATTTTTACTACAGATATTATGTGTAGTACGTATAGTTAATAAGCTTACGCACTATTGAAGAAGTAAAAGTTGAACAATGCTCTACTAGAGAGCTACAGATACTTGAATGGCTCTTCATTGTACATTCCAACGTACAGCTTGTTTCTTTTTCCAATACAAGTGACAGGTGGGAAAACAGCGAACAAACAGATCAACAGACACAGACTTACTCCAGTCGGATAGTGAATTCAGTGGTGCTAACTGAAAAAGTCTCGTATTATTTATCATAATAGGCACCAACCGCTTCCCTATGTAGTTTTATAAGTTGCTAATCGCCCGGCTATGAAAAAATTATAATAATAATAATGATTACTTTAAAGGGATTACATACATTATGATAACTGTTTTGGCCAAAATGTTGGGAAACTGATTGTGAAAATAGCATTGAAGTATCTATTTTCAAAAACTAAAAATGCTCCCTTTTGGGGGCTGATTCCTTTGGGGTTTAAACAAACAAGGAAAAAGAATAGGCATAATACACAAAATCCCAATGGACAGAAATATGGGTATAAAGTAGTGGTATGGCTAGGCCTGCATCTAAGTGTATTTCTTCATTGTAAACAATTTGTACCAAACACGAACTCGGTTATTCTCTGGTTCCGGTTTAACCAACAAAGGAGTGAATAATATGTAATTGTGTAGATCAGTCATCAACTACTGATTTCCATTAGGGAAGAGGGCGTGTTGAGAGGATCAGTGTCAGAGGTTTTTCCATGATTTTAAGTTTCGACGGAAATAAAAGCCAAAACAAATATACGAGTTGAGCAGAAATTTGTTGGGTTCAGTAGATTTCTAACAGTAGATATTTTAAATATGGGGTATGTGCTCGACGCCTTCAAAGGGTGACACCTTCACTGGGGAAAGGTGTGTGGTAGAATCTCTGATCATATTCAGCTGGCGAGAACGTGATCACACAGTGTTTTAATTCTACGATCTTGGTTGTTTGTGTGTACTTAAGCGCTAGTAGAAATGGAAAAGAAACTTGAAATGTGTTCATATTCAGTGGAATAACGAAGAACGTGTTTGTTTTAATATTATCATTAAGGAACGGCCGTGATCTAAGTTATACCGAGAGATCGTAGCTCAGTTAGTAAAGTGTCAGTTTAGCAATCGGATGGTCCTGGAAACGATCCCAGCGGACACCTATTTTGACTAAATGTTCTTCAAGTTTTCCTCCTTCACATCATGCAAATGCGGGGATGGTAGACCTACTTACAAACTAAGACCTAACCAACTACCTTCCACTATCATCTCCCTCATCCTATCATCGGCAGGTTATAATGTTAACGTTAATGAAGATCAGTATTCCCATTAATCGAGTTCATTACAATCTACCGTTGTTATCTTGCCATACACCTATGCACGCTAAGGTTGGCGGAATGAGAACAAAAGATTATCGGGTTATTGGTCATTAAAATTTGTTTACCTTATAGGTACCTCGGACTTAGTCTGGGATGCAGTATTTGGAGATGATTGCAATGGTAGAGGCCTAGGCCCTACTTAAAGTTAGATCCTGGGATTTACCTCGTGAAACTGAGAGGAAACTTGAAAGCACTATCTATGAGTCAGCAGATTAGGCGTGAGTGTATATGTTTATATAGAATACAAGAATGGCGCCATAATCAAAGCAACAGCTCCCTCCTTGCATGCTGTGCATAGAGGAAATATTTTTTTTGTCTAATGCTCTGGGTCTGGGAACGTATGTTGAACATTTTAGGAAGAATAATATCCCGGGCATTGCACACCCTTAATTTTCAAAGGTTTTATTTGTTTGTTAATAATTTCCTAAACGAGTTCCAAAGGGCTGACAGTCGGGTTTTGGTAAAGTAGGCTAGGAACCACTTTGTTCAATGGTCGGCAGCGGGAATTGAACCCTTGACCGCGCGCAAAGAAAGCGAACGTGCTAATTTTTCGGACACTCCCAGTACTCATTGCTTTTGTGTTAAGATTACACCACTTTGGAAGTAGAACTCACTTCCTTATCCGGATTGTTCTTTGTTGCATTAAATTCATTTATGGCCTTCAGGCAAAGGCGCAGGTCAGGATAGGGTAGGAGAAGATATCTGCCAGGACCTAAGTTGAAAGTGTCCCAGCATTTGCCTGGTGTGAGTGAGACAAAACCCTGGACAAACCTCAGTTGGCATGGTCGACCGCTGAGATTGAATTCACGATCTCCCGAATGCTAAGCCAACGTTCTGCGACTGAGCTATGGCAGCTCATTTGTGATTATACTTTGTGTTTTCTCTCTTCAATTTGTGTGAACGAGATTCGATTTCGTCACATTTTGGTTGCAAGTATGGCATGCTAAGCTCTGGAAACGTAATGTAATTACGTTCAAAGGAAGACAATCAACAATGTCCAACAGAAAATGTTACATTAGATATGGACTTCTCACCACCCTTCCGAGACGAATGAGGCCACTGTCTGATTACGTTGAGAAACCCATCTTCCATTAAAATGCGATAATAAATTCCTTTCCACATTCCCTGCATTAACAGAAAATCACCTAATAGGTGTCTCGTCCTTCTTTTACACTATCTCTATTCAAAACGACATAATTTAGTTTTCGAATTATATTCTCCACTGGAAACACTGCGTCCGAGAAGCAGTTAGTCCTGTAAAAACGAATATTTTAGTGATAGTAACGCCATCTAATTAAATGTGCAAATATATTAAATAAATTGTACGTAGCACGATCTATATTCTGTGTTTAAGTCAACAAGATTGAGTTTTCAGTTGGAAATATGATGTTTATGTAAATAAACTCCTGAAATGTTTCCAATGCGTTTCTTAACTTTTAATTGGGTGTACAATAAGCTATCAGTAAAAAGTATTTGACTATTTTTTTAAGTTAAAATCAAATAGACACTTCGAAACAGAGCTTTATTGTGTAACTAACCAGGAAATCTAGTAGGCTTTTTTTATAATTTTAATTTTATTTAAACAATTTAGACATCCTTGTCTCAGGACAACTTTTGTTAGCATTTTTGGCTTTGTAATAAGAAAATCCAGACTTTACAGTTTCAAATTTAAACAATACGTACGTATTTTCTTCACACGAAAAATTGTGTACGGTATTATTAGTGATCGTTGGTAATACAATACAAAATTTCTTACAAAGACAACGCATCACTACAGATTAGCTATGTTGCACCAAGATGCTATAAAAAGTTTAAAAAGGTATTAATGAAATGGAAGGAATGTATCACTCACTTTCACTAAGCAATATAATAAATTCTTATAATAACTTGTTTTGAAATTTTCGAATAGTTATTGTTTGGTCCATATATTGACATTTAAACTTTTACAAGGTGTTGTAAACAGTTGATACCATATACGAATAAAAATCTAGTAGAGCGTTAACGTTAGGTTTGGAAGGTCTTGGTTTCAATGCCAGAGGCCGACAATCTTGAAGGAGCTCTTTGTAGATTTCCCCAGTCACACAACGCAAATGCGAGGAGTGTGGCCTCTAAATAGGCATTTGCCGACCCCTTCTTACGTATTTTCCTTCTATATCTCGTCATGGGGCTTAGATATTTTAGGCCAAAAATGAATTCAGATTCAACTTAAAGGAGAAAGTTCTATGTGGATGTTGTTCTTTACATACAATTATCACTTTATCCTTCGTAAGATGAGCATCCTGTATTTAGTTCAATATGTTAGGTTTGGCTCAGGAGATTTAATTTTAAATACAGTAACTATTATGTTGTTAAAAAGCGCTGGTATCACTTGAACACCAGAGGTAAAGAACAAGTTTTTTCCATGTTATTCATTTTACAGGAGCGTTTTGAAAGTCTAGAATTAACATTGCTTACAGCAACACATCAAATAAAAATTAGATTGTAATAGACGGACTATACATACTACCTTGATGCATGAGAATTCGATAAAAAGGGTCCTTCATAGAGCTAATTGATAACACTCTTATCTCAGTTTCGCCCAAAAAGGATAAAGCATGTTTTTTTCTGTTGTCTTCAATTTGTTTTTTGTTTTTTTCGTATTTTTTTTTCTTTTAAAAGAACGAGTAATCTCAACTAAAAATAATATGCAAGGGTTAACACTTTTGGTTAAAAAGAAACTATTAGAAAGAGAAATAATAAGGAATTAAAGATTCTTGCATTTTTTAAGTAAACTATAATCAAGGAACCTCCAGTAAGGGACACGACACAATTTCTCATATTGTGTTTATCATGGGCTAAATAATTGTGTATTAATTATTCGCATTAATCATTGACTGAAAAAAATTGAATTTCAACCAGTAATTAAGAGGCTCACAGATATTTATATCATGGTCACCGGAGGCCACTAGTAAATCTTGTACTAATTGTCGCCTACTGTCTTCAATATCAGGGGGAGAAAATGTTTATTACATTCCGACGCCAGAAACTGCGTGAATCATATATGGTTCACAGAGCCCAAAAGCTACATATTTACCACCAGGTCCCGTTAGCCAGCAGTGTACGCATGTAAACAATAGCAAAGAATGCAAATTATTACATATTCCTTCATTTAATTGTCTAACTTCTACATTGAACAGGTATCACCCTACACACTCATTACTGCGAACTGGATATGCCTTATGGAATGTGCCATATTATTTACAAGCGTTGCCAGTTTTATCTCTTCGTCAATTTCGTACTAGTAAACAAGCAACAATATACTTGAAACAATAGGTATACTATACTGTAAAGAACATGTCAAGATAATCTACGAGGATTGCAAGAAAGCAATTATTAATAACAAATATGAACATATAAAAATGTATTTTGAAAGGAAACATAAAGAAAAAATCCTTCCCCCATCTGGATTCGAACCGCGGTATTTTATTCATTAAGCTAACGCCTTACCACTGGACCACGATACGAACTTGCAAACAGTGGTTTTGCAGTTGTATTTAAAGTGCACATATTACGTAACGAGGCAGTATAGAGCTTTTTAAAGTGTATTATATTTCACAATTTAACAATTCTTCCTCCAAAGTCGACTAAATGCAGGATTGATTGTGGAAGGTTCAGCAATTGAGATTCGTTCTTCAACTATTCTCAACGTAGCCAAGTACGGAATTCAGAAAGGTAACCAATAAGCATTAACATTTGGGATCTAATTAACAATCTCCCATGTTCAAAAATTTCTTACGAGACTCATAGGTCATCTAAACATATCTAAAAGAACAGTCAACACGTGAACCACGGGTGGCTCGCGGGGCTTCATTGACCAAATTGCCGTGAGCAACATAAGGCTCACGTGGCCTCAAGAACCAGTTCATTATGAGCCATATGTGGCTCACCTAGCGGTCAATGTGATATTTTTTGAAAAATAGATTTGTTTTAAAATCAGTAATGCCATTATTATTATTATTATTATTAATATTAATAATAATAATAATAATAATAATAATAATAATAGTAGTAGTAGTAGTAGTAGTAGTAGTAGTAGTAGTAGTAGTAGTAGTAGTAGTAGTAGTAGTAGTAATATTTGGGATACTTTTCATCTGAATTAAAACAAACGAGAGAAGAAAATTAAGTTAGATCTTACCGTCGGGAAAGAAATTCTAACAACGTTACTGATAAAGATAACATGTAGGTTCTAACTTGAAAGCTTTTAGATTGCAAATATGTAAGTCTTGGTTACCTTAAATGCAAGTTCTCCAAAGAGTACGTAAGTAGAAGATGAGCCGATCAGAGTAGGCCTCTAGTTTCATATGGAAATATAGAGCTTATTAGAGACTGTTTATTATTAAATGAACCCAGTGGGGCAGAATTAGGATTACTAGATATAAGGCATGTGAAGTAGTAGAAGTTAATGAGACGGAAGTCACTAACGCAAGCAGACAAAGGATGCTGGATGTTATATTCTAATGATCCATGCTCCCACGGACGCTGGGAGGTGAAAATAATCCCGGATGTGCAATATTATATATCAGGACAGACGATGCAAATAGCTGAAAGCAACAAAGGACGGTACCATGTTGGAGATGACAAATACGTCACCGAAAGAGTTAAAAAGAAGAAAGGGAGGGATGAAACAAATATATACACATCATCTGTAAGAGCTGAGAGTTGATATGTGGGTCACGCAATGAATTTTGTCCAAGACAAGAGAAGACTTGTAAGATAAAGCAGTCTTGTGCAGTGATCAGATAGTAAAAGTGTTATGTGTTGACTTGGAAGTTGTGAGATGATGAATGTAGGTCATCGGCAGAGATGTGAAATCGGAAATAATATCATTTCAACGAGCTAAGAGGATGAAATCGTGCATTACCCGGAACGTATCCTTCGCTATATAGTTTTAAAAAGAAAATAGTGAACAGTACACGTAAACGTACAACGATATAACCCACAAAAAAGTATTCAATGTAAGTCTCCAATCACGAAGCAGGAAGGAGATGAATCTTCTGGAACCGTGCATATTTAGAAGGAGGTAGGTAGAGGGAGGGAGATGGCGAAGGTATGAGGAAATATACTGCTGAACAGAATCAAAACAAATAGTCAAAGACGCTGAGTTACGTTTAAAGTAAGAAGCAGGTAGTCACCCACGAAAAGAAAATGAAAGATGACCGTAGCTAGCAGTCGGCAAGCGAGACGGTGCAGACAATGTATAGGAGGCTGGGAGAAGTACATGTAATATCACATTGCTTAGCGCGATACATGAGACAACACTTGCTGCAAGCACATAGTAATCAAACTGAGAATCGAATATTTCGCAGTTGTAACGAACTATGGTAGAACTGAATATCGTATTCAGAGCCGAAACCGGATCACTTGGAGAACACCGGTTGTTATGGCCACATGTAGCCATGTGAGCCACGTTGGGCAAGGCCGTTTTAGGTTTGGCAAATGGGCGCAATAGCTTAAGCAAAGCCCATGTTTATGCTATAAAGTTTATGTTCGGTTGGCCTTGATTTAGGTTTGAATTATGTAAATTTAGTTTTGTTAGATATTATACAATTTAGATAGCACTAAAAAGTCTTCACAGCATTACAGTTATGTTACCTGCATTCGCACACACAAAAGAAACATGTAGTTAATCTATATTTCCGGTGTGGTTGACCTGATCGCAACTGCACATTATGTTGGACGATGCAGCGTGAATTTCCGTGCGAGTTGTCAATTGTTTACTGTTATAATATTAGTAGATATTTAGATGGCAGGCTTTTTTATAGGCGGAGAACTAACTTAGCAATATTAAGAAATTATCTGTTTTATGAATGGAAACTGAAGTTGAGATTTGTCTGGGTATT
>JAGDQP010009946.1:3879-27781 GCA_022664845.1 Lepisma saccharinum
CACACACACACACACACACACACACACACACACACACACACACACACACGCAGCGTAGGTATTAAGTGTCTTCACAGTGGAGTAAGTATAGAATATGTAATACACTACCTCACGTTATAATTTTATTAGAAACATGCACTAGCTTCAGAAAGTTCATCCTCTACTCGAATTTAAGCAATCGAAATGACATGTGCCATGCATATAATACGAAACCAGATGCCGTACTGAAACCACTACCAACTCTGAGAAGGTATTAAATAACAGCGTGTATGGGAAAACCATGGAAAATGCGCGGAATTGAATGAATATGCGTCCGGTAAGCGACGTGAAACATTGCAAGAAACTCGTTGCGCTACAAAATTAAAACTAAAGTTATTTACCATGAAGACTTTACCGTGTTTCATAACATGTGAACTAGACAATCCCATATACATTAGTGCTGCTGTTCTAGACTCGTCAAAAGGAGCAATATACAAATTTCATTATAACATCAAAAAAACCTTCTTAATGTAAGAAATGAAGGAATCGGTATACATATAAACAACTGTGATATTATTCTCATAGCGTTGTTTTATGATGTTATAATAAAATTTGTATATTGCTACTTTTGACAAGTCTAGAACAGCAGCACTAATGTATATGGGATTGTCTAGTTCACATATTATGAAACACGGTAAAGTCTTCATGGTAAATAACTTTAGTTTCAAACTTGTAGCGCAACGAGTTTCTTGCACTGTTTCACGTCGCTTACCGGACGCATACTGATTCAATTTCGCGCATTTTTCATGGTGTTCCCATACACGCTGTTATTTAATAGCTGTAAAAACCCTTCTCAGAGTTGGTAGTGGTTTCAGTACGGCAGCTGATTTCGTGTTATATGCATGATACATGCCATTTCGATTGCTTAAATTCGAGTAGAGGGTGAAAGAAGTGATCAATCATTTTGACACGATACATGTACCTTATAGAAACAAGAAAGTATTAGAAAAAAATTTAAGACGACTAGATGGCAAAGTGCTCAGCGAATTTGGTAGATGTTGCATAAAAATGTATGGCATCAAAACTGCAGAGAGTACGATAAGAAACGAATCAAATGAGTTAGAAAGAACGTTGTTGAGGAGAAATTAATTTTTATGATTATAAGAAATGTTTATCTAACTAATAATCATGTCAGGAGACACAATTACAAATACAATAAAAAAATCATGAAAAGTCTACAAGTGTAAATAAAGTGGCTTTAGATCCACGCAACAACAACAATGTATACTAAATTGTAAATTTCATACTCTGCCGTGGGATCATTAAAGATTTCTGGACGTGCAATGCTATATCTGCAATATATAACTTCTCTAAATACAATGAAATATTGTGGATTTTACTTCCGTTATGCTCATTCTGTCTCTAGACTCTACATAATCATTATACGTGCTTTTTTTTTTAAAAAAAAAAAAAAATCAAACATTCGTGCCTCATGCGGCATTCGAGCCCGTAACCTCTCGGACAGCGGTACAGCACTCTAGTCCACACGGCTGTCGAAGTCGTCTCACTTGTAATTAATATTTTGCACTCTAATTTTAATCGGGAAATTTCTTGTATTTTTTCCATATCTACCCTCGAAGATCAATGTTCACCTGTTATTCTCAAAGTTTTTCTACTTGTCTTGTGTCATATTCTTGTTTGAAGTTGATCCCAATTCTAGACGAAGATTTTAAAAGATCGTAGCAGTTTAATACCGTTGTAAGAATATGTTTTTACAAACTACAGAACTTGCTTTAATATTATGCTCACTTTACTAATTTCTGTAGTTATCTTTTTCTGTCGAATTTCGGTGTAATTATGCTTTATTAATTCATTTGCGATAAAGATGTGTTTCCATGTACATATAACTCCTCTTATAATGTGTTTTAATTACATGGATTCTTCAGCTGAATATAATAACACTTCAGCCTTGTAGTCTGAGGAAGGCGCTGATGTAGTGTGAAGACTATATCATGTTATTATCTGTTTTTTATTATTTTGACTTTGCTTTGCCAGCGATTTTATCCGTTTTAGTCATTCTTCAGCATACGCCCTTCTATTTTGAATAATGATCTTCCTCTATTTTCAGATAATCCAAATGAATGGGAATCTGGTTTCTTCGACTATGGTTCGTTTCAAGAAATCATGCAGCCTTGGGCTCAAACTGTTGTGTGTGGACGTGCACGTTTGGGTGGGATTCCAGTTGGGGTTATAGCTGTAGAGACAAGAACAGTTGAGCTTAATCTTCCTGCTGATCCAGCTAACCTTGATTCCGAAGAAAAAGTATGTAGACCAGTATTCCTAATATTCAAATGTAAACAGTACTCTAATTTCAAAATGTAAATAAATGCAGTGTAGTATCAACTGTTCAGTCCGCTAACAAGCTACTGAATCAAGCAACTGACTGATTTGTCGATAAGGTAACCAACCAATGCAACTAACTAACCAAGCAAACACAAAAGAGAAAGAAAGGTACCAACCTACTTATCTTCTTACCAACTATATAAACAAGTCAACTAATAATCCAATTTAATTGCATGTCTACTTAAGCGACTTACCTAATCTCCCAGAGACAACATTCAATTATCGAATGAAACTGATAATAGATAAATATGTAAGAGGCGATAAATGTGTTAGTTTGAAGTAATCTGAGAGGAAAGAGAACTAACACATTTTATTAATACCTACGGAAGTTCCTGTATTGTTAGAAATTTCGTATGATGGAGATTATTTCTGGTTGGTTACATCATTCATTACATTTTATGTTCACGGTGGAATGTTACTGTCAATTTATCTATATGCAGTGTTATTCACTGGAACTACAGTGCAGCCCTTTTATAAAGAATTTGAAGAAACCAACAAAATGAGTTCTTTATATCCGAACAGACTCACGTATTTTTCCCGAATTACGGTTAAAAAAAAAAGATTGAGTAACAAGCAGAAACGTTTAAAAAAGAATATGCATCAGTATAGCATTGCATCTGAAGATGATTTTATTAAATGGGTTATCATCTAGCCTACCGTACATATTGCAGTTCTTCCATTATTTTTTGTAACCAACCATTCCCGGGCTCAAAACGATCGTGACCCAGAAGTTTAGCAAACGCCGTTCCTTTTTGTTTGAGCATCGGTCCACTGACCGGAATATTTTTCGCCCTTACATCACAAAAACTTTTAAAGAGGGCGTTTTCAACATCACTATACACAGCACCACGCATTTTCTTCCTATCCACAGCCAAACTGTTTTCATTGAACTTCCTCCTTATTTCCTCTTTGTTTTTCAAAATCGTTAAGAGCGTGTTTGGCGGTATTTCATATTTTTTGGCAGTCTCATTTTTCTTCAATTTGTCCTTCTCAACTTCGTCTATAATTTTCACCTTTGTCTCTAGAGATATGGCTTTCCTTTTGTTAGCCATCTTTCAATCCGTCGATGCACAAACGCGAGTTAAAATTCAACTTGCGGCGTGTTAAATTCTTACAGCTACCTATCAGCTTACAGCAACCGAAAGCACCTCACTCTCTCTTTACTTCTAACACAATGAGCTCCGCTGAAAACCGAGATTTATTTTTACCCTGGCTACCATCCAAGTGGGAGGAGAAGGAGTGAGTCATGCCTCATGCATGGCTTGCACGGCGAGATAAGGTGTAATTCCATCGTCTAAAAAGACAATACGATTTTAAAAGTGTTGGATTTCAAATTTTGGACAGAAACCAAATGAGGAGTGTATGAGAACAGCTGTGAAAACCAGTTTTGCGGAACCTGAGTAATGCATCACCAGAAGCAAAGAGGGGGTGGGGGTGGAATTAACCTGCATACTTAGCTTGCAGCTGTGAACAAAATAAGCCCTCTGATCTTCTTCACTCATTATGTTACAAAACAAAGGGGAAGGGATGTTCACGGCCTTCAACCTTTTGTACTTCCGTCTTTACATGTAAACAGTAGCCACGAGGAAGCTGAAAATCAATACGTCCGACACATGAACCCATTCTGAAAACTTCGCTATAAGCGGTCTTGACGGGGAAAATTGTTCGTAATATACGGTTATTTCTTCTATGTTTTAAATAGGCAGGGTGACTGGGATTTCATTTATGTTCTCAATATCCAATAATTCGCTATATCCGAGTTCGTTATAAGTGAGCTGCACTGTATATGCAGTGATATTAATTGAAATGTAATAATGTTCTCTGCTAAGTTAATTGCCAACTGATCATGGATGGAAGATAATAAATGTTTGCCTTCAGTATGCACCTTTTATTGAATATTATATTTCTCAAGGAAATTTCAACTGTAACAGTTTAGAGTACGCAACATTATTGTTTCCTCATGAAGAAGTGATTAATAACCATTGAGAGTAAGATTACGGGTCAAACTTACCAAATGTAAGTGGCGACAAGGAAAGAAAGGATCATCATTTTCCGTCAACCAAACTCAGTGTATGTGAGTTTGAAACTACTCGGATACATTCCTTCAATGGAATATAAATAATCCAAGATTAAGGTCAATTTTTTACTGCGAGGCGACATTTGTATTAAGGTAGAAATTTTGGTAGTGAACATGTTTGTCATACGACGTAGTTTTAGGTCAAAACCTTCTACTGAAGTTAAATTCGATTACCAAAACAATAATGACTTTCTTTAAGGATGAGACGGTAGTCAGGATACCTGGAACAGTGAAAAGTCCTGGAAAAAACTAACTCCTCACTTAGAGATAGTGTCAGAAACGAGAAGTTGTACATAATTCTTGCTCAACAAAGGTCAAACTTGAAAAATGTGTTTCATTATCTAAATGGCAACAAAAAAAATATCACTCACAGAAGGCACGAAACAACAGAGAAAAATTAAAACTTAACTAAGAAGTCAAAACACTGAATATCCTTAATATTGTATATTAATTGGAAGTGTTGATGACATAAATATACCATCTTGAAGTTTTATCTCAGTTACACAAGCAAACAGAGTTAAAACCATGAATCAAAGTGACAGAAATAAATCATGTAACAAAAGAGGAAAAGGAAAAAGAAAATGTGAAGTGTTCATTAGTATCTGAAAATAGAAGCCAGATCAAACGTTCGTGCATTTTCGATTTAATCCAAAATGTTCTAACTCAGATTTATGCTTGTTGTTGCTGTCTGGCCCGTTTTATGATTTGACTTAATTCTTGAGTTATACACATACGAGACTGTGCATATAATACCACATCCAATAAATAATATTCACGTTATTTGCAAGAATTAATATATACATTTAAAAACAGACCATACATTAATAACAGCCGCAAAAAAGCTGCGTTAGAACTGAAAGTTTGGTTCATATTGAATTGGACTGGAAGTAAATGATCGAGATTAACTGCTCCCTCTGTTCCCTGGGTTGTACTGTACCAATAAGATCCTGTGAAAAAATGGCTCAAGGAATTGAACAAGAAGCTTGTGGACGTACTTTGTGTTCAGCATACAAAGGAGTACATACGTATGCGAACGCTTACAGCACCTGATAATATCAAATTACTGGAAACTGTTGGACTACATCTTCAAGCGACATACAACGAATTGACTAAAATCTACAAAACCGTGGGCATATATCATCCATCCACATTATACAAGCTTGGAAGCCTATGCCGAATACTGCGTGTTGGAGAATTTACAACGCCTTACAGCGTAGGGAATTGAAGCTTCCACCTAAAACGTACGTATCAGTTAGTGAAAGTAAGTATTGAAATCCACGGAACCAACTCATGAATGTACAAATATGATGAAATGAAGAAGGAAAGAAAAAAACCTGAAAACCAAGATGTTACATTGCATTTCACACTTGTTTTCATATGTTTTTGGAGCCGGATGTGTAAGGGTTCGTCATCATATTGTCATTGTTGTTATTGATAATGATGATAAAGATTGATGAAAATTGATTATGTAGTGTGTGATGGTGATGGTGATGTGTAGTATAAATAAGCAATATAAGTGAATATATAGGGCATATTCAGTATCTAAAATTAATGTATAGGACGTGCATGTGGTAGCTTAGCAACAATGGTTACTGCATAGCAAGCAGTTAGGTTAGCTGACGTCAACTCAATAATGTTGATATAAACTAATTGCACAATAACCAGATGTGTAGAAGCTATGCTAGATGAGGTACCACACATACTGAAAGATGACTGGACTATCCAGGATGGTTGCTGAGGATTTTACTTCGAACCAATGTGTAGAAGCTATGCTAGATGAGATACTACACATACTGAAAAATGACTGGACCATCCAGGACGGTTGCTGAGGATTTTACCTCGAATTCAAGGGTATATAGACGAACCAGGATCGGATAAATAAATTCTGTTAGTTGTTTTATTGTATATAGCCCTTAAAAGACACCAGTCATGTATTTAAGTATGTTTCAATTATTTCTGTTGTAAGCCAGTAGTTAGTTGAATTTGAATCCGATGTATAATCCATGTAATATCTCTGATGCCTGGGATCATTATTCAGCACCAGAGGAGACTATTCAGAAGTAGCTCATAGTGCCCAAGATATATATTGTACGTAAGTAAACGATATTCAGTACTTAGAAGAAACGTCTTTTCGTCTTGAGCTAGCAGAGTAGCTTAGAGATAGTGGAACTGCAAGGAAAATAACTCCTACTGGATATTTTACCAGTTGTAATCCGCAGGACGCCCAAGAATATCGTACGTTAGAGCGTCTGCAGGACTTCCCAAGACGGAAAGCTCACTTCGCCCAAGAAAAGAAACTCACGAGTCAAGAGCAAAAAGTGTCACGATTGAATGGATCACCAACAGTGTCGGCCTCGAACAATAAAAAATCCGGAATATAATTATAACGGCTAAAATATTAACAAAGGTAAGCCTTCTTCCAACGTTATGAAGATTACCTCCTCGAAAAACAGGCCAAAGCAAAAAGGACAAGGAGTAAAATGTTCCAAAAGGAAGAAGTACGAAGTAAAACAATGAAAAAAAGAGAGCAGTCTAACGAAGAGAGAAAAGTTTCATCACTGAATTGTTGTTGGAAGAATCTGAAATAAAAATAACTTAACCATGTATTATGATTCTTCTCAGCACTTTCAAAAAGTAACTAGTTTTACTTTACAGAGTCTAATCGGTATGCATTTATTAATGAAATTTTTAAAGCACATGTGCAAGACTCACAATGCGGTTCAGCTATTTCAGTTGCGGTATATTGAAACTTGTATGTTTGTAGAATTGAAACTACTTCAAGAAACTACTTTGCGGTTGAATTTATTACTATTCGGATCATAGGTTGTTTCTGCTAATAAGTATAATTATCTTACCTGTGGTGTTCGTCAGTAGAACTACATTTAATTTGAGTTTAACAGTATCATTTCCAATTCGTGTATTTAGTTAGAATATGAAGTGCAATGATCTGAAATATGACAATTTTTAGTAAAGTCGCTGCACTGTTATAGTTGCTGTTAAATATAGGGAGAAAACCGTTACTGGCATGCCCCTCTTATTTTTCTTTGAATTGTTTCTTATTGCACTATTATTAGTTTACAAATTGTAAAATTTACCAAAATTTGTAATAGTTCCGTTCATTATTCTTAATAAAAAATACATTTTTAGCAATAACTTGTCAGTTTACTCAGTCACCTTTATTTGCCAGGCAATTTGATGACTTGGTTTGGAAAACGTAATAATAAAATAGAAATATTTCCTAACATAGAATGGCGACATCAAACTTTTACGCGCTTTGAAAGATAAATTGAAAGTTGCTCTAGCGCTCTACTTCTGTTAAACCGGTGGAAGTCCATTGAAGAACACACGCAAGAAATTTACGTAACTACACAAGAAGAAGGGAATTGATTGTAGGTGGTATTGATCATAGCATGGAGGTGGAAGTACACTGTATGAGCATATAGACTAACCTAACATAAGGTTTAGGTAGACCATTTCTACCCTCTTCTTCTTGGTAAAGGGTACGAGTTAGAGAAGAATAGACTGCACCAATCGATCTGGTGGGACTTGAAGCATAAAGGACCCAATTCTCGTAAATTTCGGACTTTAAATAAAGGTGCTATAGGTGATTTAGCGGTTCTCCTGTACCAGGAGATCATAAGATAATAGAAGGTATTCTCCTGATACTTGTCGAACTGGGAATTTTAGTGCCTTAAAACAATTAATTAATAGCTTCCGGACTGAAAGGTATTAAGGAATATTTAAGTGTTAAACGTTTCTTAAGTGGTTTGGTGAAACAATTAAGCAAACGATTAGTTAACAGCTGTATATAGAAGAAATTTCTCCAAGTCTAGAAGAGTGAGCATGATGGGCTAAAGACTCATATCTCCGGGACCGCTGGTGATGGGACCATGAAACTTTGGGACAGCAATTACCTCACGTATGAGGGGGTGTTGACCCCCCACCCCTCCTTATTTACCTTACCCAAAATCTTGACATCTCAAAAAACAAAAATCATTTTTCATCAAAATTCATATTTCACCCCTTTTCCTCCCCTCCCATCCCCTTCACTCATTGCATGTTTTCAACAAAAAATAAAAATAAAAAATGCATTTTCATCATTTATCAAATTTCATAATTTTTTCATCATTTATCACAACCCTTTCATCCCCTCCTGCCCCTTCACTCATTTCATCATGTTTTCATTAAAAAAATAAAAAAGTAAAAAAATATAAAAATTAAATAAAAAATTAATAAAAGTATTTTTCATTTTTCACCCACTTTCACCATCCTTCACCATCATAATTATTATTTGAGATGTCAAAGATTTATCCCTCCTTTTTTTTTCTCTCTCTCTCTCCGGGTGTAGTGGGACCTGATCGGAGGTCTTGAGGATGCATCTGTTCGGTTACACTTGAGGCAGAGTGGTTGCTTGCGTAGGAACTGTCGACCTATCGGCTAAGTAGGCTAACTCGTTCGGGTAGGCGGGCATTCTGTATACGGTCGGGTCCGGTTGCGAGATGTTGGATAAAGACAAGATAGAGGAGGAGAAGAAAACATATAGTCAGATCTGACTGAGGAGACTTTGAGACAACAAGAAGAAGAACTTAGGAGAAAGAACCTGGAAATAGAGGAAAGGAATATGGAAGCAGATAGGAGAGCAAGAGAAAAAAAGAAGATTGTAGGAACTCCATTAAGGAGAACAACACCACGAAGAGCAGCGGAGTTAAGCCTCTCATTGGATAGAGGCTTAAAAAGAATAACAACTTCATCAGCTGATGAGCAACATGAATGTAAAAAAAAAACAAGAGAAGAAAATAAGAAGATAAAGGATATGGTGGTGATATCACCATTGACGATGACTTAGAGGAGAAGCAAGACAAGTTATTGGTACAATATGCCAAATCAATTGAGGAGATTGACAGAATGCTAACCAAGCTAAAAGTTGGTAATGAGCCAATGAGGGAAATAAAATTGAAGTTAGTAATATATCTGATGGAGATCATGATACTCCAAGAAAGATTGGCAGAGGATACGAACGAAACACTTAAGGAAGGAATAAGACATGAAAGATCTGTAAACAAGGAGAAAAGGAAAAAATGGGAATCTGATGAAGGTGTCAAATCAGTAGCGATAAATAAAGAAGAGAGAGAGAGAGAGAGATCACATTGTTGGCCAAATTAGAACTGCTAGAAGAAACAGATAATAAGTTGATAAGACAAATTGACAAACATCAGGAAGAACATATAAAAGCAGTTAGAGTGCAAGGTATTCTGGAGCGAACTGAAACCGAGAATAATTATCTCAGAGAACAAATTAAGAAAAAGGACAAAGTGATAATAAGACTTACAGCAGCAATATCAGGCTGTCAGAATATGAGAACAAGATTAGTGCTGATCTTAGTAAGAAGGTAGAAGAGCTGAATGTTAGATTGGTTCAATTGCTTAGGAATGAACAGACACTGATGAGCAAAATCAAAACACAGCATCCAACATTTGCGGATGCAGTCAAGAAAGCAACAATGTCAGAGAGACAACTAAAAATAGAAGAAATTGGAGAGAAAGACAAACCATCGATATATGTCAAGCCAAAAGTCGGACCAACACTAGCCTAGCCTAACTTAGGAGAAATTGGGTTGGCGCGATAAATCCGGAGAAAGACAAAATATTTGCTAAAATTCTTACAGGCAAGATAACAATGATTGTGCAGGCGGGATCCAGAGAGAATATAAACAAAATCATCAATAAAAGTGGAATAAAGGAGAATTTTCAAATCGAAGAAAAAAGAAGGAAGAATCCACTTTTAATCATACACAACGTTAACTCGGAATTAACCAACGAAGAAATTGTTAGAAAAGTCATAAATACAGACATAGATGACGAAGGATTAGCAGAGGTCGCTTTGAAGGAAATCAAGGTAAAATTCAGGACTTGTCCTAAAGGTAAGCTGGTCTGTCATGTGGTATTGGAAGCTTCACCCGAAATCAGAAAGGTCTTAATCGATAGATCCAATATATATATCAATTATACTGGGCATTCCATCAAGTATTATCTCTCAATAACAAGATCTTTCAAGTGCGGTGATCTCGGTCATATTACGATATTGCGATGGCCCGGAGCTATACTCCCATTGTGGAAGTAAAGGCCATAAAAAGGATACATGTCCTAATAAAAAACAACCAAGAAAGTGCATACCGTGCTTATTAAGGAAAAAAGACTGCAAAGAAACAGACCTAAACGAATGCGCAACGTATAAAAGCCTACTTGTGAGGGTTATTAATAAGACTGATTATGGCTGAAAGCCTTGATAATATGACCAAATATGAGGCCTTATGGGTGAAATAAATAACCTGGATGGACAAAGAACAGGATAGTGAATTCAGAAATTGTCTAGAAAACAATTTTGAAACTAAAAACATCGAGAACTCGCAAACAATCACGGAGGGCACTCTCGATATTGAGAAATCAAACTAAATAATAATGCACTTCATAAACCCAAAATTGGTAACATTTCCTCGGGGCTTTGTCCAAGAGTTGTTGAGTCACACAATTGTTGCAACTTCGATCAAATGAATAAACTCGAAATCAAAAAGAGCAGTGGAAATGAACTAAATATATTCTACACAAAAAATAAATTCGTATATAAATTTATTTATATAGTCATCGAAAGAAGAATTTCTTGGAGATTTTGACATTGGAGCACTTTCTAGAGATGAAATTAAATAAGATAGAAGAAATAAGACTGCAATTGGAATGGGTCTCTAGAAGCACGAACCAGAGAAAGTACTAGCGAGATTCAGAGATTATAATAATAAATGTAAATATAATAAAATAATATTCAAATTGTTTATAAATAATAAAATTTTGTTTAAGGAAATAATAAAAAGCGAAGGAACAATGTTTAGTATTTTTTATGATCCAAGAAACTAAAGGATGGCAGAAACAAAGATTCTAGATCAAACAGAAGATATTCCCTCAGATGAGACGGGGAGAATGGTAATTAATATCTCGAATCAGAAACGGAGACGGAAGATGATGAAGAAGAAGGAGACAGTGGGAAGGTCAAGTCACCTTCACAACTACGAAGGGACCGACAACGTTTGATAGACTTCAGAAACAGAAGAAAGAATTTAATCCAAGAAGAGAATTCTCCACAAAGCACAGATAACAAAAATGAAAAAATTGATAATTGAACGCAAACTTGCAAAAAAAGGAAGTGGAGTAGCTGGTTTTCAAGGTTGCTTCTAGGAGAGAAAACAACATTAGAAACACAATTACCGTCTGATGAGGAGGGCGAAGAAGGTGAAGAACATCAGGAAAGTATGGTAGAGGAAGAAGATAGGTGTGAGAGTCAGCATTTAAAAGAAAAGGAAGCAGAAGAAAACAAACTGCAAAATGAAGATAATGCGCGGTTCACGGATCTGGGGAACAAAAAAAATCGGTCATACACAATAGAGGAAAATTGATATAAGTTAGCAATAGTTGAAGATACGCAGGTCCTGACCATCGCCCTCAGACATATTGTGCGAGGACTCCACGACAACGGAGATAGGATTACTTTCCCCATACCGGATGCGGTGGACCGTATCTCTAGACACAATTTACCAGCCTAACCGGGACAGTTGTTGGAACTCGTTGATGAAGTCTTCGAACTCGTTGATAAAGTCTTCGAACTCGTTGATAAAGTCTTCGAACTCGTTGATAAAGTCTTCGAACTCGTTGATAAAGTCTTCGAACGTAGGAACGAAGACGTCAACCTAAATGAGGTATATAATGACTTTCTGAGTACTGCCAGTTCAGATTTGAGATCACCAGTCTTATAAACAAACTAGAATTAATAATAAATACATACTCGAACCAAAATCTGATCATAACAATGGAGTCAAATGCGAAGTCACCATTATGGTTCAGTAACATTAGAAATGACAAAGGTAGAAAGAAAGGAGACCAGAACAATATCGAATAGCTAAGCAGGAGTACAAAGAAAAATCAAACATTAGGAAGAAGGAGTCGTGGGATAAATTTGTGGAAACTAATTTGACTTTAGATCCTTGGGGTTCTCCATACAAAATATGTATGGAGAAAACTTCACCAACGACATTGGCAACCTTAAAGAAATCAGATGGCACATATACTACGACGTGGAAGGAGTCAGCGGACCTATTGATGAATGAACTAATACCAAAAGATTCGGAAGAAAACGAAACAGAAGAGCAACAAAGAACCAGAATATACTAGAACTCGTTGGAAGAAGACGAGATCATGAAATAAAAGAACTTCCTGTAAAAAATCAAGAAATCGAATAACTATTAAAACGCTAAAAAATAAAAAGCTCCAGGCCCAGATGGCATTAAATCCAAGATCTTTAAAAGGACAAAGGACCTTTGGATGCCGTACTTGGCAAGTTTCTGCACTGAGTTCTTGAAACAAGCCGGATTTCCAACTAAATGGAAGGAGGCTAACTTAATCATTTTCTTAAAGAGCCAAGAAAAAACAAAATCCAACCCTAGATCATATAGACCTATCTGCCTTCTAAACGTAATTGGCAAGATTTTTGAGAAGGTGATAATAAATAGACTTCAAGCAACAAGAATCGGCTTGGAAGAGGATCAAATTCAATTTGGATTTAGAAGGAAAAAATCAACGCAGGACATGCTAAATAAATTCTGTATGAGAGTAAGGGAGGCAGAGGCAATATATGTGATCCCCATTTTTGTAGATATTAAGGGAGCCTTCGACAACCTGTGGTGGCCAGCTCTTTTTGTAAATCTGAATAAGAACGAAATCCCATATTACCTGATTAGGATGCTCGGGAACTACTGCAGAAACAGATTGGTCAATATGTGTGTCCCTGGAGATAAGCTGAGCAGAAGACCGAACAAGGGGTGTCCAAAGGGGTCGGTTTGCGGTCCTATTTTTGGGGATGTCTGCACTGATCCTTGCGTAAAAATGATCAATGAAGTGGAGGAGGTAGCATCGATAATAGCCTACGCCGACGACATTGACATCTTGGCGGAGGCGAACTCTAGATTGGAAAAAGAAACCAAGGCAAAAAGAATTCTGACGCCCGTTAGTATGTGGTGTGAGAACAACTAAATTGACTGTATCAGCGGAAAAGACGCAGTATATGATCTTTAAGGGGAAGTTAGGCTGAAACCCAACAACTACGTACAGTAATCAAAATATAAAGAGAGCTAAAACCTTTAGGTATTTGGATGTGATTATAGATAAGAAGTTAAACTTCATGGAACATATTGAAACAACAAAAAGTAAAATAGTCAAAATTGGGAATAAATTAATACCAATTGCAAATATTAAATTTGGACTACCTCTAAAATATATTAAATTATATCACAATCAGATCATTAATTCAATAGGCACCTATGGAGCAAGCCTATGGGCACACAAATTGACAGAAAATAAAAAACTCGCAGAAAAGATCGACAGTGCTCAGAGATCAGTACTACTAAGAATGTCAGGCGAGTATAGTACAACACCAGGTGTGGCACTGAATATCATTTTGGGTATAGCACCTCTTCATTTGGAGATCATAAAATCGGCAACTAAATATTGGATAAAGAAGTAAAAATAATTAGGGCTATAGAAACTTTGTGATTTTTGGCAAATACAAAAGAGGATATAGAAGAAGTTATTATAAATAAATGGCAAAATTTGTGGGAAACCAGTAGTAAATCAAGAAGACTTTATGGAATAATCAATAAAGTTAACAGTAGACTAAAATGGGAACAATGGAATCCGGGCAGGGGGCGGTGCACTTTTTAAGTGGCCATGGACATTATAGAGTAAAACTGTTTGAACTCGGAATGACGAAAACTCCGTTATGCGAGTGTGGCGCGGTCTCAACACAGGAGCATGTGGTCCTTGAGTGCCCGAGAAGTGGGGAAAATATAGATGGAATGGTAGATTGGCAAATCAATGACCTAAGACAGGAACTGCAAGATTTAACAGTGAAAAATATAATAGAGGATGAGAACTAAGAAATTCCCTAGATCAGCTCGCGACCAGGATCTCGCATATAGAAAAAATAAAATTCTTAAGCCGGAACTGAAAGTGAACTGAAAGACTTTATTAGAAAAAAAAAAATTAATAAAGTAAGCAAACTTAAGTAAATGTAAATAGACTTCATGTACCATGCCTCTGCGTGGTGTCGTGTAATCGTCGTGTCGTGCTCGTGTGTGCTTGGTCGATATGAATGCGTGCGTGAATGAACGAAACAGTCAAGGGGATAGATGAACTCGCGGAAGTATGCGAACTTTGTGAATTTACCATCTAATCTACGACTGCGTCTCTATCCCTTGGACGATAATAAACTTAAATTGGATCGTAAACAGAATACGTGAATAGAAGTGTGAAATCAAAGTAGTATCATAGGCCCCCTCAGAGCTGCTCCCAACTAACAGTTTGGACAGCTACAAACTCTGGATGGATAGGAACCTTTCCTCTGAAAAGATGCTAAGTCCTAAATGTGCTCGATAGAAGTGAAAATAAAGCGAGTGTTGTGAAGTGTGGTGTGAAGATGCAGCGACTGGAAGAGAGAAGAGGAAGAATCGCTGGAACCAGCCCCGATCCTTGGATCTGGAGGAGGAATCCCGCTGCCCAGGGATCTGAGTCGACTCAACCCGTCTTGTATCTATGGATATGTTGTGTGAATGATTGAATGAATGTCTTTGTTTTGTTGGTTTTTTTTTAGAAAAAAAAAAAGGATTAGAAGTAGGAAATTGATAGATGTTTTTGATAAATGGAAATGGTGGATAAAGGATTAGCCTAGATTACTCAAGGGAAAAGCATATTAATGAATATATTTCTATATACAAATACAGGTCTATATGATTTTAAAGACGTACAGTGACATACAATATATCTATAATAATAATAATAAAATTTAAAATTTAGTATGACTGTTTGAGTGACACCTAAATAAGGATTAAAATCTTAACAATAAAACTATAAAAGAAATTAAAACAAATTTTAAATAAATCAAATAAAATGAACATATAATAAAACACTAAATAAAGTAGTAAAAAAATGAAAATTGTATTATAATGTATAACTCAAGTCCTATACGAATGTATGAAAAATTAAGAAAAAATAAATTAAATTCATTCCCCCCAAACCGCGGAAAAAGGGCCCAGGTTTGTCCAACCGGAACTGGGCCATTAGAAATATCCCCCAACCCTCCTATCTCTTTCTTTTTATGTGCTTTTTTTTTTTATAAACGTAAACGCGCAAAAGGTCCTATCGATTCCGTACCTCGATGCCGGGCAGGGGTCGAGGTGGGTAGACAAACTGGGGGAGAATCTTGTGGAAAAAGGAGGTTGATAATAATAATAAGAAGAAGAAGGATAAAGAAACTTTTTGAGAAAAATGGTAATAAGTGTTGTGACCGCTATAATACATTATTTACATAAGCAGCACTATCTTCTTGACTTACATATAGTCAAGTGCCCAACTCATACTCTGTACTTACTTCACTGTGAAATATAAATAAACTTCTATTTAAGAACATGATAAGTAATTATAGGTGTAACAGTAAACTTTGAATTACTTACAACCGAACAGCATGCATTCGGTGCTTTTTGTTTCACTACTAGCGTTTACCAAATAGAGAAATTTCTAAATGTGAGTAATCTCTGTCGATTTAAATTTAATATACACATGTGATTTTTGTTGTACTCCACGGTTTACTTCTTCAGAAATTTATATAATTGTAGTATTTTATCAACTTTTTATTTAACAAAACCGCTTGTTTTGCAGACTGTTTCTCAAGCAGGGCAGGTATGGTTTCCAGACTCATCTTTTAAGACCGCTCAGGCCATCAAAGATTTTAGCAAAGAAGACTTGCCATTAATTATTTTTGCGAATTGGAGAGGATTTTCAGGAGGCATGAAAGGTAGGTGACTACTATTTTTAGTATTTTTTTCGTTTGTTTCTTTAATTAATTAATTAATTAATTAAGTAAATAAAATAAAACAGATATCAAATTTACGTGTAAGAAGATGCTCTAGTGCTCTACTTCAGTTATTTTACTATATTCATTATGATCGTGCTACGAGGTATTCCAGGGTTTTCCTAAGTCACACCAGGCAAATGCCGGGATGGTACCTTCAACTTAGGTCCTGGCCAATACCTTTCCTCATCCTTTCCCCTCCTCTATCCCGGCCTGAGCCTTAGATGCCATAAATAAAATTCAAATTAAATATATTTTATGAGAAGGGAATTGTTCTGTGATCAAATTACTGTTGTGGTTGTTCAAGCCAAGTTTAGCGTTATTTCGTAACTGTAAAACTTATATCACTGCGGTTTTTTTTTTATTTTTTTATTTAAGTTCAATCCAATTTTTATATTTAAACAATTGTTTGATACTGTTTTAATGTGCAAATTACTTTTAATAATAGGAAGATATTTCGGTTGAGAAATAAATCTGTAATTTTATAGTTGTTTTTTTCATCTATTTCTTGCATTTTTTTTTCTTTTTTGTTGAAATTTATATTTAGTTTACTTTATTATCGCCCGCAATAATTAAAGTACTTTTATACATTTACATTGCCATACAGTGACGGTATAAGGAGGAGGTTACTTAAGTGGAAAACAGTAACAGTTAAGCATTGTTTGTTTCCATAACAAGCTCTAGAAAATCAGGAGAAAAATTGCATAGAAAGCAATATACACCATTATTATTTTCTCATAGTTTTTTTAATTTTATATCCAATATTTACATTCTCCATTTCCACTCTCAGGCATCATTGCCAAGAAACGTAAGTAGGAAAAATGAAAATGTGAGAAAAAACGGAAGATTGAAAACAAGACTTCCAATTTTAACTATTTCTAACAGAAGTTTATATTGACGCTTTAACCATGAAATATGCGATGCAGAGCACACAAAACGCAGTCGCCGTCGTAAACCACAGTGATTTTTTACTTGGAAATTTATGTTCTTACACGTAAAACAAAATTTCGAAAGATGCTACATTAAATAATGGATAGATACAATGTGAATTCAGGGTGTTAGACGTAAGAGCGTGAACCATGTTTAAATAAGTCTGCTTGCAAAGTAGTTGTAAAGTAGGCGTTTATATTTCAATGCTTGGTGAGCAAGTTTTAAGATCGTATGGTTTTGATGTTGAATTTATAAGATATTTATTCTAGTTTCTTGGTCGAAGCGCAGAATACGAGGCAAATATTTTATTTCACACACAATAGCTATAAGACGGTGTTTCTTTCTTAAGACAGTTAGAAGTAAATATGAAAGGAAACAAAATTGCTCCGAAAGTAACTCATTACTCAGATTTTTTGTTTCATTATTCTTCAAAGAACTAAGAAATACAGTAAGCGCTCTTTAATCCGGCACATTCGGGACGACGGCCGTGCAGTATTAGCGAATTTTCCGG
Source organism: Lepisma saccharinum (assembly GCA_022664845.1). NCBI lineage: Eukaryota > Metazoa > Arthropoda > Insecta > Zygentoma > Lepismatidae > Lepisma > Lepisma saccharinum. Next base: position 21,726 of record JAGDQP010009946.1, read on the forward strand.
ATTATATCGAAAGTCAATATAGTTTTAACGGGAATACAAAAAAAAAACAAAAAAAAAAAACAATACAGTACTTACTTCTTTTTTTAAGTCTCTAAATAAACTTCAACGAACGCCCGAATCCACCCGAAAAATTCTCTCTCTCTCTCTCCCCCTTTTTTTGTTTGTTTGTTTTTAAGCAGTGTCATTGCTGTTAGAAATTTCGAATCCCTAGAATCCTTTTCTGAAGAAAATAATATTCATGTTCAGTCGGAGAAATACTTTCAGATGAGGTACTTTAAAAAACATTTTTCAGTCCCCTCTTTTTGAGCCTCCAGGGCACCCTTTTTTTTTATTTTTTTGAGGGGGGCACTTCTTTGGACGAAGACAGGTAACGCAGTACGATTTTGAAGTTTGGGTCACTTCAAACAATTTGCATCACTAAAAATTTTTAGACCATAAGAAATAAAATAACATTGGTCCCGAAGGATCAGGGGGAGGGTGAACATGGAAGTTCACTCGCTCCCGGACTGTAAGTGTTAACATTATACAATTCATATACATGTTGAAAAGAAGATATAGAACAATTCGTGTATATAAACTTTGTCATCTTTTGTCTATACCTGTTATATTTTTGTCGTGCAGTTGTCGAAGTAAGGATAATTTTTTCCGTGATTTCTTAGATAGTATTGGAAAGTACGTACGTCATAAACAAAATGCAGTTTTTCGCTGACGAATGATAGTTATGGATAGTCACTTTTGGAATAAACTATAAATGTACGAGACATGTTTTTTCTGTCTTATTTACTTATAGATATTCGCTTCTTGTGAAAGTTATGATGTTTATTATAAAGGATGGTTGTACTTATTGAAGTACTGTATTAACAATCATATAATACAAATACAGGGTGACGCATAAATATCTCCGTATTTTAAAACATCTATCCTGAAAAAACAAGCAACGGAGGAAAATGAAACACATACATACTTATTAAGGAAAGAATGCCATTTATTGCCAAACAATCACATTTTCAGTCACCCACATTTTCACTACAATTTTCAGTGGCAAAAATCACTGAATCTCGTAGTCTTGTGAGCAGGGATTTCGCCAGGATTTTCGGTTTGGGAGGAGTGTAAAATCAAAATTGGGAGAGTGTAAGTGGACTTTTTCAAGGTTTCTGTTGCTTATCGCTTCTTGAACGTATTTTTTTTTTTTTTTTTTTTTTTAAAGTTGGGGGTCTGCGCTCGACATTTTGGGAAGGTGACCACATGAGAGTCTGACAGAATTAATGCTTGAGGAGATACTTAAAGGAAAAAGTCTTCTCTAGCAAACCTCGAACATTATTGGAGTTGAAGCAGGTCGTCACCCAACAGATTGTTGCTATTCCACAAGGAGTTATATGCAGAACATGTTACAACTTCGCTTAAAGACTACGACAGTGTTCAAGAAGTGACTTCCATCTTAGAGATTTCTCTTCAAGACCTGAGACTTTGTTGCTCATGATTGATGTTGAACACGTGTAAACACTGTCGAAAAAACTAAAAAAAAAAAAAAAAGAGCTATATTCAGTGCCACTGAAAATTGCAGTGAAAATTATGGTGTACTGAAAATATGATTGCTTTTCTGTAAATGGCATTCTTTCCTTAATAAGTAGGTATGCGTTCCATTTTCCTCCGTTGCTTAGTCTTTTTAGGGTAGGTGTTTAAAAATGGGGAGATATTTATACTCACCCTGTACAACAGATAGAATCTACATTATTTGTTTGATGATTGTAAAAGATAAACCCACATAAAATTGGTATAAACAGCCTAGGAATAGAAGGTTGTAATGCTGACTTTGTTATCGCACCAAAAAGGGTAGCTTTATAGACTATGGAGATGAGTCCTTGTGTATATCATGTTATAAAGTATTCAGAACTTTTTCACTGTTAGTGGCCTGTGGCGCATTATCTTTTGACGGATAATGTTGAAATGTCGTGCCACATTATGTAACTCTGCGCTCGAGTGCACAGTGTGTGTGTGTTTGAGAAGAATTATCCTTGTGCGCGACGAAGTTGAACTTTCCCGGAAAAGGTGTAAGAGTAATATTTTTCTATGAGTATTTCCATACGGTAAAAATGAAGGAAACGTTAGGGAAATTTTGGAAAGGTTTTGGAGACAATTTTATTGGGCACAGCACGTGCTGTGTGAGAAGTATAGAAATTTTGGGAGTGGAAATCGTGATCTGTAAGGTGCATGCAGAAGTGGACGACCTTCTAATGTATATAATATGGCAGATGTAATTTTGCTAAAGGAAAAGCCAGATGTAATTTTGCGTCAGCAAGCAGCAGAGATGAACAACACGTCGTGAATCTATACTTCCTATAAAATGAAAAGTGTACCCCATGTATTGTCTTAGCAGAATGCCTGTCCGCACGTTGCCTTAAGAACGCAACAGAAGCTACATGGTTTAGTTGGAAGATTCTCTGTTATTCACCGGATGCTGTAGCATACGATTTAAATTTATTTCGATCTCTCTCCAACTTCATTGCTGGAAAACCTTTCGAAATGACCACGATGTGAAGGGGTGTCTGGATAACTTCTTCGTTTCACATCCACCAGAGTTCTACTGCAGTGGGGATTTATCACCTTCTGCAGCGATGTAAGAATGTTATTAGTACCAGTGGTATATGGATCATTAGGTGCTGTGTTGTAAGCCGCAGGTTCATCTACTCCAATCTTATCTGTATTTTACAAGAAGTTTCCTTTAGAACTCAGTAGTATAACTTTTAGTTATAGAAAGTTATGTTATGCGATAAAAGTGAAATCCTGTAAAGGATACTACAAGGAACAGAAAGAACTAAGTTACTTCTGTGTGGCAATTTAGATTATTATTGAAGTATAAGAATTTATATGAACAAATTTATATTTTGGTGATAGTTGCTTGTTGACAGAAAGTGATCACAAAAAGTTAACGGAAGACCAGTCGCATTCTGATATGCTCTTTTTTTTTATTAATGTTGGAACATTTCCAAAAGAGTTCGATAGGTTGGTATGTGCAATTATTTGGCCTTTGGGTAATAGACTTACTGTGCGTTCCCCATAGTTCGTGGATGATGGCAGCAAGCGTAGTGACTGTACTAAATTGGCACTACGAACTGAACTGATGATCACACCAAACGCAGCGTTTTTTATACCGCCAAATATTGCTTTTATGTCAACAGGAAAAACGTACCGAACATATTTTTAGCTGAGGTTCCTGTTCCATGTTTGACGCACTGTTTTTCCCGTGTTTATTTTAACACAAATATTTCTTCTGCTTTCGCTATGTTCTTCATAACACCAAAACCACTTGTAAGTTGTTATTCAAAATAGATAACACTATGAGTTCAGTGTTTTCCTCTTATCATTTTAATATACAGTGGAACCTCCATTAACCGTCACCGTCGGGACCGGGATTGTGACTGTTAACTGAATAGACGGCTAAAAGAAATTTCATTATAAACGTGTACAGTAACGAGATTTCAAATGGTTTGGAAGAGAAATGAAAATTAAACAGTGCACAAGTTGATAATATAGTACAGTGTACATACGTATTTTATAGACAAAAATCGTTTTTCTTTTTTTTTTGACAAAAACACACCTTTTATTCAAAAATCTGTTATTACGTAATATATTTCTAATCAAAAATGCGCATTTTTACGATAACGGATAACAGAGAGTGACGGTTAAAAGAGTGGCGGTTGATCGAGATTTTACTGTACTTTCACTGTCACTAATATACAGTTGATTTTTCATAGCTTTAAAAAAAAAGTTTTTGCACAGATGAGATACATCTTTTCTTTAGAATTTGTGTCAAAAGAAATAGTATAGCATAAATTGGATGGTCAGATAAATTCTAAGTAATAAATAGATGATTATCCGATATAACAGGGTGTGTACAGGTGATAAAAATCGTGAAAGTCGTAAAAAATGTAATGAATTTGAGTAATTGATCATGACAGGGAAGAAAAAGTCATGAAATTGAGTTTCAGGTCATGAATTAAGTCAGGTAAACCTTGTAACTTTTAGCTATTTACCCAAATGTGCAGAAAAATATTCTCATGCATTTGAAACATGTTTGATAATGCGAACTTTTAATGTTACAGCAAGATGTGTTAAGAAATATAGTTATCCAGGGGATTCACATCTTGTGAGTTACGGGTGTATCAATCCCGGTTTCCCTAGCTAGTTCCAACAATTATACGGCTTTGTAAAAAAAAAAAAAGTGAACTCTATTTTATATGGGCAGTTTTAGTAACTATAATTCGACCGGTCATGACGATATGAGTACAGTGCAGTTTAAAATCCACAAACATCCATGTCTCAGGTGGGATTCGAATCTGCAACCTCATGAACGACGACCCAGCGCCATAACCCACACGGCTACCGAAGTCGGCATATTGCCTTGTTATTTTAAGTAACGTCCACCACACTTCATCATAATGAGTAGTTAGAATTTGCAACAAGTTACTGTAATTTACCTGAACAGTAATGAGTCAATTTCTTGTTACAGATATGTACGAACAAATTGTTAAGTTTGGTGCATATATAGTGGATGGTCTGCGAGAGTATACTCAACCTATCATTATCTACATTCCACCAAATGGTGAATTGCGGGGTGGAGCGTGGGCTGTGTTGGATCCTACCATTAATCTACGTCACATAGAGATGTATGCTGATCCAGAATGCAGGTATTATAAATTAACTTTTACGAGTGTGGTCCAATTATAGTAAGTCTCGAGTGGCTGAGTGGCAAATCACTTCTGTACAGATTCAATTAATTTTATTTTAAATGAATCATTGCTTTCTTATGTTCTTTCATCCTTAATGTCTTGTATTTTATGCGTGCGTGTTGTTACATAATTTCCTTTGTTATTATTTTACTGAAGTATACGTATGGATCCTTTGTGTCATGATGAATTTCTTACTATTGTGTTGTTTGCATGATTTGTTTTTATTTTATATAGGTAATACAAAAGGTAAAATCTTAAGAACAGAAGGGAAGTAGTACTTACGTTGCTATATATATATAAACTGGTACAAAGGAAAGCCGGGAGGGCAGTTTAAGGTAAATTTAAGACAAATGAAGCGGGGGAAAAGGATAATACTTAACAGCTTATAGTTTCGTATTAGATCACACATATAAAAAGTCACTATATTTTGTGTATTACACGTTTTCAAGTATAGAGGAAGAGCGAAGTTCACGTGTTCACAAAGTACAAGTTTGAAGAGACAGTGGCGACACGTAGCGGACAAAACATCAAAACTGGAGAACAACTGACTGCCGTAGCGCGTCGATTTCCGGAACTTGAAATAATAATAACTGTATAGCGTGTAAGTACAGGGTGGGATCGTGGATGGAAATGTGTTGAAAATGCAGAGGAAAAGGGGAGCTAGAGGTATTGAAGGTTAAGTCCAGGTTTTATTTTCGCACTCAAACCATGAATAAAGGCATCTCCTACAGACGACGTGTTAAAGTGCTGGTCGTAGGGGGTAAAATGTGGATTATGGCAACCAGGAAAGATAGATCAAAATTGGTATTGTGGGACTCGGTGTGCAAGGGCATCCGGTTTGTTGATAGTACAGAAGTGACGATGGTTATTAATTCGAATGTCAAGAGCACAACTTGTTTCTCCTACATAAAAGGCATCACAGAACTTGCAGGTTAGGATGTATATAACATTAGGGGTGTGGCATGTACCCTTGGGATTGAGTGTGTACCGACCATTAGCAGTATTGATAGTGATTGTGGGAGAAGTGATGAAAATATATAAGACCTTACGTCTGGGTCGCTGGTATTGGTGTGGTGGCAAGGAGGGATTCGTACGGACCAAGATGTTTCTAAGATTAGGTGGATGTTGAGAAACTAATCTAGGTTTGTTGAGGAATATTGATCTTGTGTCTGGGTCAGATTGGAGAATGTGAAAATTAGAGTGTAGGCTTTGTTTGACCTTGGTTAGTTTAGGATGGAACTGGGTGATTAGAACTGGTGGGTTGGATTTTTGAATGGGTTGAATGTGTGAGGATACACGGCGGATCTGTTTGGTTACATTACCTTA
>JAGDQP010009946.1:28181-57349 GCA_022664845.1 Lepisma saccharinum
ATATAAGGTAAATTTATGAGAAAAATGAAGGAAAATACTTACAGCTTATATGTTCCGTAATAGAGCACATACATATTCACATGTATACAAGTCACTACGATATTTCGTTCACTCAGTTGCATTTAGTCACGTGTAGGGAAAGAGAGCGAAGTGCACGTGTTCACAAAGTACAAGACTGAAGAGACAATGATGATACGTAGGACGAGGCATCAAGCTTGAAGAACAACTGACTGGTGTAGCTCGTAGATTTTCGGAGCTTGGAACAATTTAGAACTGTACAGCGTGTAAGTAGAGGGTGGGATCGTGGAAGGAAATGTGTTGAAAATGTAAGAGGAAACGGGAGGTTTAGAGTTATTGAAGGTTAAGGCCAAGAAATATTTTCGTGCTGTAACCATGAATGAAGGCGCCCTCCGACAGACGGCATGTTGAGGTGTGGAGGGTAAAATGTATATTATGGCAACCAGGAAAGATAGATCAAAATTGATGTTGTGAGACTCGGTGTGTAAGGAGACTAGTACAGTAAATGAAGGTAAAAAATTAGGCGAACCCGGAAAAAATTCATACAAGCAAGAAACTTGGCAGAAAGTTCCCTTATGATGTCCTAATCATTATACTAAAAGTCCCTGAAAATCCATGCTGTCCTCTGGCCGCTATCTTGAAGAATGGCGGTTTTTTAAAATATTTACAAAATACGCCATAACTTTCTTCCTAATTGACGTATTGTCATGAAACTTCCACTAAATCAAAGCGAAATAAATAAGGAATCTAACAAAAATAGATTTATGCGTATATTTTCTTTTAATAAATGAAAAATAATTGAATAATTACATTTTTGGATCGTACGCAAACATATTTACCAAATTGCTTTAATAATGTGCAAAATGCGCGGATTCATTACATAACATAAAAATAAGTAAATAATGGTTCTTTCATTTGGCACAACTTTGGTTGCAATATGACAAACCGTAAGGAAGATATGATTCTTTTTCTATAAATAAATGATCATTGCGTTGCGGGTTGGATAGCCACATACAAAAACTTGAGTTTTTAAACTTTGTTATAGTTGAAATATTTTAAAGAAAACTTTACTAATCCCATTAGAATTACACAAAGAAACTGACATTTAGAGTGCGAAGTTATTTGTAACTTGTTATGTTACGTATATAATTATAATTTCACAATATTAACCCCATTTTGTAGAATAGTTCGATATCTGCATTAAATTTTTATATAAGATAAAATATGTCTGGGCGGAGCATATACCTTTCCTTTCGTGCACCAAAAGTTTGGGATAACCTCTGTAGACTATTAACAGTTTTATGCAACGACTGTCAATAATTGGTTAATCCACATCTCAACACAAAACAATTCTTGAAGTTAAGAAAATATTTTCAACTTCGAATTTAGAATATGTTTTAAATTAATTATTGATCTTTTACGTACCTTTTGTTGATTACATTTTCTGCATAATTTTGGAGTGTGTAAAATAGGAAGTACATAAAAAGAAACATTAAGATCTTGAGATCTTCATATCACAAGCACCGAATCAAAATAACTCGCTTTCATCCTCACACAATCGTTGACATTACAGTTTTCACATGACATTCCTTGGCATTACTACAAGTTGCTGAAAGTGAAGACTTTTTCTAACACATTCGCATTTTTTTCGACAAGACAACTTGCATGAATATGTAATGAGGTTTAAAAGAGTTGTGGTAACAGGTTTCAGTGAACCATCAATATAACTCCATTCCCATTCGGTTGGATCTAATGTATTTCCCAACCATTGTTGTACCTGCAAATAGACTCTGAAAGAATGTTGAGCGGCGGCAGCACTTGGTGGTAATACTCCTAATTCCACCTTTGAATTCAGCTGCTGTTTTCCAACGATGCGATTGTAGTAGAAATACCTATATTCATCTAATGACGTGCAGTGACTAGCTCCATATTAAGGCAAGAAGGAATTTTTCACCAGCACCTGTATTTCTTCTTTGCTTGTATTTCTACTGTTAACCACGCCCATTTCTTTTCGAAGAGTTTCGTTCTGTTCCTGTAAACGCAAAACTTTTATCTTTCCTTTCCGGAAAAGCGCCGAAGTAGTATCACAACCACTCATTGCATGAGCAAATAATAAAAGCTCACAAACGTCTTTGAGAGCAGATTTTTGCTTCGAGATGTTAAAAACTGTAGTTTCCTTCTTTTTGTTAACATGTTTAGTTCCAGGCTTCAAAAACCAATTTTTTTTCTCAGGTGTTGATAAGGCAGTAAATAAAACTAATAAGTCACTATCCCAGCCCATAACAACAATTTCACTTCTCATAGCAACTTCTCGTAGAGCAACTGATACAATTAGAACGTCTGCGTCAGCTTCGGCTTCTTCAGCTGATACTTTGTTTTCTTCTAATTTGGTTTTGAGAATGCTTATATAACATCGTTTGTTGTTTTGATTTTAAAAAACCTCCTCTTGGGCAGTGGTAGAAATCATATTTTCCTCGAGTAGAATATCAGCTGATGTTCTTCTACTTGCTCGTCGCTTCTGTTCTTGTGTTTTAGTGGTTGCATTGTCTGGGTAACCGTCAAAAACTAAGGTGTAAGTTGCACCATAGTGAGAAGTGACATATAACACATACATACTTGCAATGGTTCCATAAGTTCAAGATCTAGGCCATTGACTAATTGCAAAACATGTCCAGTTTGTCCACCATCTTCAACAAACTTGCAAATCGATGGTAACATTTCATGCGTTAGTTTCAGGTTTAATTTTTTTAATTATTGATGATCCCTTTGTTTTTCGCATTGATATGTCGTCGAGTAATGACGGAGGTTTCGGTGCTAATTCAAATTTGAAGCAATCTTTGAGCTCACTTTTAGTTTTTACAGCGCACACTACTCGATTAAAAATTTGCTGCTGATGAATGACGACAGAGGTATTCCTAATTTTAAGTCATGTGCTAACTGCTGCTAGAGGTGTTACTGTCTTCTCTTCGTACGGAAGCAGTAAATACATCCTTGCCTTCAAATGCTTCCACTGACACTCTTCCCTTCGTGAGTGCTTGATCACAAGTTACATCAGATCCTCCGACAAACTCCGCTTGACAAACAAATAAGAGCCCCTGACTTCTGCTTAAATCCGTGCTGTGTTAGCCACTGTATTAAAATACCTTTATCGCAAGCATCCGTCCTCTTTCGGCTCTCTAAGTTCTACATGATCTGTCGACAAAATAATAATCCCAACTAAACTATCTACAGCATGAGCAACTACGATACATGTTGGTGCACACAGTATCCACTTCATTAGAGTGCTTTGAGTAATACCACATCCACGTGTTAAGCCACCTGTTGATTTAAGTTTCTTCATTAAAGATTGTTCTATAATCATATCGCTCCACGTTTCTGACCAATAACAGTTACTTCTTCTAATTGTAAAGTATCCTCCCATGGTGAACTTTTGATAATCTTCAGGAAATAGGCGAGATTCCAGTTCAAGCATTTCCTGTGCGTACAAATGCGCTGATTTGGCATATAAGATGTGTCCTGCCGCATGAAAGTATGGTATCGTGTTTATAACTATTGCTACATGAAGAGACCAGTTTCCGGTTCTTTCTGCCCGAATGAACTGATGTATTAAAGCTACTTGTTCAAAATCCTTGAACCAAAGAGCGGCCGTTCGAGTTTCGGCTCTCATTCGCTCGCATGAAAGTTCGAAAGTTTGAACAAACCGATTCAAAGAATCTGTGGAAACTGCTTCATCAGGCGATAGTTTCTCCACAAGCAGCCCTTGGAATAACCTCCCAAGTTCTAAGGTTGAGGTCCTCACACTCATTAGTAAGAACAGATAGGAGTACCGTTGCCGTTAAAGTATGATCACGCACAGCTCGAGAAAAAGCATGTCCAGATATATGGACAACTATATTTTTCGCGTATATAGTCTCCCACAAACTTTCCAATCCACTACCCTTCATTATGTATCCTATAGCTCCCAGAAAAGACATAAGGACATGAAATCCACCTAGTCTTACTAAGACAGAGGACAAGTAGCTCGTACACTCTTGTCATTTGAGATGGTTTCATATAGTGTGGTTGGTCAAATGTAACGATGCAAATTTCTTTCCTTTTATAAGCACTGACGTGCTGCAAAATTCAAAGCTGAATACAAGGTGTCCAAATTATTAGGGTTTAAATTAATGAAGGGTATTGGAGCAATTCTACTTACACTGAAAGTGCCTGCAGGACGTGTGGTACTTTGTATATATCCATTCCAGCGTAGTTGAGGACTATTACAAACAGAAAATCCAGCCTACCATATTTCATCAAGCTTAAATGTTGTACGCCACCTGTTCATCATTCACTGAAAATGTTTTAACCAATTTTATACCATTTGAGGAGGATCTTTTGAATTTAATAATGTCGATTTTAAAGCTTCCAATATCAAGTTTCTGATCACAACCACTTAAAAGTTTTCCGCATACATTAACAGATGAAGCAGGCGTTACACATTCTATACCTCCAAGCGCATGAAAAGTAACTAAACCGTCCCGAATGCAAACATTTTCATCTGCATTAATCGAAAACAAATTGTATAAATCCATCTTTATCTATTGTAAGTCTATTTGTGTTATTTGCTGCGCAAATCATGTACGTATTGGCTTCAGAGTACGATAAGCATATACCAAGTCGATTAAGTACATCTATCAAGCGTCTAGAACCATATTTATGGTGAAGATAGACAGACAGTGCGAGTTAAATAGGAGAGATAAATGCTCTTGGTCTACAGGCACTAATAATTGCATGATTGATAACTTTTTCTTTTCTGAGTACGTTATCACGATCTTTATTTTTGCTTTTAGTTCCTCCTGAAATAACACGTTGCGTAGAAACCCGCAGTGTTTTGGGGACAAGATCTGTACCACCTTCTTTCATTTCTTCGATAGTTGGGCAATTTGTAGTATCATAAAGCTTTCGTCGGATATCTTCCCTTATTATAAGAGTAGCTGTTTCTACTATTCTTGACCTCTCACCTTCTAACATACTTCCCTTCTTTCTGCATACCACTGATCAGAAATGATTTTGTGAAAAGTACCTAGGAAGCTAAAAATAGAAAGTTTTCCTGGTATCTCTGTGCATACAAGTTCCGATTTATAGTGATCTTTCAAATACTTCTTCAAAGTTTTCTTGTCACATATTTCTTCGGTAACTACAGATATATTTTTCGCAATGTTCATTAACTCTACTAATGTGTACTGGCATTCATCATTTTCATCAAGGTAATTAATCAATTCTTCAAACATCTGTCCTAACGGACTGGATGGCTTTCCTCGATTTCCTCTCTCTTTTACATTTCTGAAGTCAATGTAACAATCGTGATGATATAGCGCTTCTGCTGGTACTAAGGCAATTGCATCTGCTATACGAATCTCAACTTCTTTAACCAGTGAATCATTGCGAAGGGAACATATCTGTAATATAGTATTTTTAATACCCACAGTTTCAACTCTACTTATTCTTCTTCTGCGATTCTTTGGTAACTTTCTGTTAGAAGATTTGCACTTTTCGGCTCAAAACAAGCAATTCACTTTTAATTAAATTTAGGCAAATTTGAACGAAGAAATATTTCAGAAGTATCTGACAACTCTTCTTCTCTTTTACGTTTGACTGAAACGATACTGCTTGGTCTTGTGTATTCCTTCCTACAATGAACATAAACTACAAGGATGTCTAAATTTTGCATCATTTCATATTTTTTATCTTCTCTTTTCTTACTACCTTCAACTAACGTATGAATACCTTTCATTCCTACTTTTACAGTTACATTCTTATCAAGGCATTCACCACATAAAATACAAATGTTTTCTTAATAGTAAAGGGAATCTTCGAGAGGTGTATGTGATGTAATCTTACTTGATCTTTTCCATGATAGTATTCAATGGAGAATGTTTGTTTCTGCGGCTATCAACTTATGAGTTCCGCAAGCTATACAGCTAGTTAGATAGTCAGGCGCTCTGAGGCGCACTCAGATTCCTATCAAATTGAGTACCGGAGTGTCCTTGGTATCCTGGGCACCTTGAGAAGGTAAAGGCGGTCGAGCGTGGGAACTGACCACCCCACCTCACTTAGTACCGTAGGTCAAGAAAATGTGGAGCGCTACATCCACATCCCCCATGCGCCTTTCACGGCGCGTGCGTATCGCACAGGGGATAGCTTTACCTTATTAATAAAAATTATAATAATACTAATTAGTACTTAAATGGGGGAAGTGTTAGTTTATTTCTTGAAAAATTTGGCTTATTTATGAGATTTATTATTATTATTATTTATCACCCAGAAAGTATTAAAGATATGGATATTTGTGTCAGTTTATATTATAGAGAATTTTATTATCTACAGTTTTTTTTAACATTATTACCTTACCATGTTTAGTAAACTAGTTATGATCGATTCCGTGATTGATGTTTACTGGGACTTTTCCCCTTCCGCACAGTTGTCGACCACCCCCGGGAGCGACGACATGGTTTTTAATAGGTCTCCACTACAAAATCTCGAAAGTTAGAGCCTCGTCTATTTTTGTTTCGCAACAGTAAAACTCTGACCTGTCCTCAAAGGGGAGGAAACTGGGAGGTAGCTTCTTACCAACCCTCTGTCCCCACCCCACTACTAGATAGGAAGGAACACTACTACAGCGCCAGACAATTTTTCGGCGTTCAAGAGAACTTCTTGAATGTTGCCAACATATATTTTCTTCAGATTCTAAATTTTCGCAAGCTCCGTCCGGCTCTTAAATACAATTCATCAAAAATATTGAAAAGTACTTTCATACAGTGAGCTAAAGCAGTTGGTGATTGCACCTTCTCGCTTAGCAGTTGAAGTAAAATATCCTTAGATTTTGGAAGTGTAGGTGATTGTCGATGTTCTGATACGAAGGATGACCAAGAAATATGTACATCTGAAGCTTCATGGTTATAATTAAAATTGCTCTCGAGGTTTATTTTGACTGATTCTAACCAAGTTATTATAACTGTGGAATTAGAAACTTACATTTCTTGTGATAATACTTTGTGTTCAGAGGTATTGGAGATATGGTCGTGTAGGAGGAAAGCAGTTCTTTCCTTACTGAATGATGTATCAAGGTCCCATGAAATGAGTTGTTAGCTGTCATAGAAGAAGGATTATGATCAATATTATCAAATACTGCTGTTGTGTAAATTTTATCAAGTAATCATCCAGGAATTACTTCTAATGTGTTATACTTTTCGCATAGAACATTTATTGTTGTTGTTGATAAAACTGTCAGAACTCTGTCACATGAAACACACATTTGCAACAACAATAATAAAGCTTTATTCATTGAATCTTTTGCAAATGAACCCTTAAAATTTTGATATTATTGATTAAATCTATACGAACTATTTGAGCAGCACGTTTTAAAATTCTATCACTTATGGCATTATATGCAATGACATTACGTATAGCCTCCCCAGTTACATCCTCAAAGTATAGCAGTACTTTTCTTCCAGACTTAGTGGCAATTAAACCTGGAATTGAAGATAGTTGCTCTTTTAGTTTTAATCGATTCACTTATGTATGGACTTGGATTTCCTAGTTTCTCATTTTCCATACCATTTGACTTTTAAGTGTTACTACTTTAAACACAGGTGAAGTATCACTAAACAGGTAAATGTCTTCAATGTATTCCACCATTTTAGATAACGCAGAACCATAAACAAAGCTGTTAAGATCACTTTCACTGTTGGCTTCCTCTTTTCATTGTTCACTTCTTACTTTGTTCCTAAATCGCTATATTAATAAATAACATAGCTTATGGTATTTTGCATCCTGTGCCACTAAATCTGTTGAAGATCATTTCATTAGTATTTTGTTAATTTACAACCTCCTTTACTAAAGCAATTGTTGAACCAATTTCTAGTGTTTGTGGAGATCTAGATCTTTTTCTTCTTCCGCTCGATCACGAAACAAGCAAGGATTTTTATTGTCCATGGTTGGAGTCCTTGATATTGTTTAACTTCTTTGAGATGTCCAGTAGGGTGGGTCGAGAAAATCGAAAGCGTGAAAATTTAATCCCAATAGTGCGGAAAAGTTGCTACTTGATCGAATTAATAAATCTGCAAAATTTCAACAAAATTGATTAATATCTTTTACCGCCGCAAGAGGGCCATAATATGAAAAAGAAATTGGAAAAATTTGGTATAAAATTTAAAAGAAGGTGACTGACAACAGTGGAATTGTTTATAGGTAATTTGTCCATTATAAAGATAAATTTTTACTTTATTCTCATTTCTCCGATTTTAAAAAAAAAAATGCGCGCCATAGCGATTTGATTGTCTCACCTTCGATCTTTAAAAAACATTTAAAATTTTGTACCACTTTTTCCATGCTTTTTTCAAATTTTGCAGATTTATTACATAAACCAAGTAGCAACTTTTGCGTGTTTTACGATTTAATTGTCTCATCTTACATCTTCAAAAACATTTTTTAATTTTAGACCCATTTTTTTCATTTTTTCAAACTTTGTCCCTCTTGCGGCTTTAAAAGATACTAATCAATTTTGTTCAGATTTTGCAGATTTATTAATTCGATCAAGTAGCAACTTTTGCGCGCTATTGGGATTAAATTTTCACGCTTTCGATTTTTTCGACCCATCCTAATGTCCAGTGCTAGAAATGAGACGATATGATATACCGATACTATTTTCGATTTTTTCTTCATATACCGGCACTTTTTGACAAAATCTATGTTAAACAGTATAGCTGACGTTATTGCTTCGGAAATATACAGTCACTTCTAAATTTCCATTTCGAGCGTTGGAGATGTCCCATGAGATAACTCATGTATTGTTTGCTGTCTCTTTTTACTCAGACGCTCAAGCTTCTGTTTATCAAATTTTGTACGACATGACTTATGAAACTTTGGCTGAATTTGATACTATAGTTTCAACAACACCACAGCCATCTTGTAATGAGAAATTCGAAAAGATATCGGCAGAGGTTCAAGGTTAGAAAATTCTAGTAAGTCTTCACCAAGTAATTCAGTTTACTTTCCGTTGCACTTACTAGGAGGAATTCATTTTTTTTCGGACAGATTATACTTCACATAGCTGGATTGGGTGGAACTGCTGACTCAAACTTAATTAAGTCCACTTTCCTCTTCTAAAACAAGAACAGGAAGTTAAGACCTTGCTACCTAGTCCGTTAAAGAGTAGAACTTTGAGAAAATATTAAAATATAAAATATTATTGCCTATTATGCAAGTGCTATAGAAACACATGGTTAAAGGTTATAAGAAAAATCATCTTTCTCTGAATTCATGCAAATATTAGATGATCTCCACTTTAATTTTATCCTAGAATGCTGGCACACATTTGTACCTATATTGAAGTTGATGGGCAGAATTTTTCTCTTTAAAAATTGTAATGCACTTGAAGACTATACAGCTTTATGATATTGAAATTACTAGTGTGTAGAATGATATCTTTTAATTTAAATGTACGTTCTAACCATTATTAAAACACGTAATTCAGAGTTGTAGAAACTGTTTCTTTCAAGGTTAATACCCTAATTTTCTATTTAGGTATTTATAAATATGTCAAACTCCTTTATATCTGAAAATCTATTAATTAATTTTTTAATACTCATTAATTGAACTGAGCATGCCAAGTAACATAGAAATTGACCCCAAGAACGGCAAAATTACGTTTTTTCCGCCATCTTGAATTATGCCCTACAGGGCGATTCTTCGTTTTGTGTCCCGTCGGATTTTCATCCAATATGATTTCATAAATAAATGTACCAAGTTTCATCCTGGTGTCCACAATAGAAATATTTTTATACCAAACGACTTCACTAGTGTGGCTGTGGACGTAAGACCGAAAAAACGATTTCTGCTTATTTCTGCACAATATTGTCCACACAATACACCGAAAACAACTTTTGCTATGGAGTTTCTACCGTGCTGTTTCGTAACCCATTACCTTATGAAAAGCGTGCATTCTTATTTTTCGAAAAGTAACACGCAAACAGATTAGTTAAGAAGTGACGCGAAAGAGGTCACTGAAGTAGTCGCACTTCTTATCAAGTGTTGAGTAGATATGATAACACAAATGTTTGATCGGTTCGTCTTTGTTAATTATTCAAACATTTCTTAGCTTCGGCGTACAGTACTGTAACATTAAATTGTCTGTTGAGTGTACATCCTTTTAGTGTACACATTATAAATTAATCATATGCGCCAGATTGAATATACCAACTGATACTGTATTTTTTCTCAGTTGCTTTGAATCTATTATTTTGAGCCTCAGTACCGCATCTGAAATATTACATAAATATTATTGATTGCGCCTCTTAATAAATGAGTATACTTTTCTCAATTTTTTTTAGTAAATCTGATGTTTCTACTTATTAGTTTGAACTTTTTACTTAATTGTAATTGTTCTTGGTATTCAGAGGTGGTGTACTAGAACCTGAGGGCATCGTAGAAATCAAGTTCAGAGCGAAAGATCTATTAAAAACAATGCACCGCTTGGATCCTGAAATCTTGACTTTAAAAGAACAATTAAACATCCCAGACATTCCAAAGGACCAGAAATCTGGTATTCAGGAGAGAATCAACGAAAGAGAAAAGTATCTTATGCCGATGTACCATCAAGTTGCAGTTCATTTTGCAGATCTACATGATACGCCTGAGCGAATGCAAGAAAAGGGAGTTATTCAAGTAAGTGTTAAGTCTAACAATCTTCATAGTAAGCGTATTACGCTTAAACATACAGCCAGCGCTGATCTGTAAGAAAAAAGCACAGAACGTATGTGACACGCGCTTATAAAGTACTCGGCCCCTAAAGCTTCAGACCAACAGTTCTTTTTATTCCTTCAATCATACATTCAGTTGCATCTTTCAGAATACAATCGCTTCATAGCGAATACCTTCACCAGTTCTTTTTTCTTTTTATCGTCTCCAGTATTATCAGCTCTAGCCTATTTCTTCTGCACATTCTCATTACGTATATCTTTTCTGTCAGCTTGTATTTCTAGTTTCGTCCATGTTAACATTTTGAAGGCCTCTAATTTTCTATCATGATTCAACTCTTGTTCATGAACTTCAAAGAAAAGATTCTTTTTAAGTAATACCTCTATCTTCATTGCTATTCTAGCCTTTCTTATTCATACGTCATAAGCTCACGTATATACTACTTCGAATGTTTTTTCTCCTTTCACTATTTATATATTGGGTGCTTTGTGTAGCATGTACAGAGCTTCGTAACCGTTGAAATCCGCCTCTCTTATCAACACCGTACGTGTTGATTCTGGAACTGTGTACTAGTAAGAAAACGTAAGATCTAAATTTTTTACTTTTTTCATATCACTTATTATAGGTATACTAATTTTTTTCGATATTTAATATAATGGATGGTTTTGTAATTTTTCTGTATACGCTGTTGTGGAATAATACACATGTAAACTATTTGCAATCCCGTACTCTAATGGGATTATATAATTTGAAATGAAAGATGATGGCAGCTTAACATGTGAGTTTGCCTGTTTTGTCGGTTAATGCAGTACCAGGCAAAAAGCATTATTTACTAGTAAATTATTAGAATACATTTACTTGTTTTTCAATGAATAGGTCACTGTTTTCCCTGTATGGACATCCTTCAGTGTGCGCCATACAACCCGTGTATTCCTTAATTTGATTTCGCATAACTTTTAGGTTTCTGTATGAACCATTATACATACATTGCGTGGACCTCTTTCCAGTAATAATGTTAATATCCTTTTTTAGGACATTGTTCCATGGAGAAAGTCTAGAACAATTTTTTATTGGCGACTGAAGCGTCTGTTGCTTGAAGATCAAGTTAAATCACAGCTCATAAGTATTCAACCCAACTTGGACAAAGGACAAATTGAAGTAATGCTAAGAAGGTGGTTTGTTGAGGACAAAGGAGCTACTGAGGTAGGTGCTTGGATCTTATCGTGCTCTTGTAAGTTAGTGTTTCACAAAGTGCCCATAGTGCCTGCCGATGATCCGCAACCAATGTTAAATAATAATAATAATGAAAGAATGTCATAGTGGACTCTTGAAGAGATACCAAGTCTTCATTTCCACCTACCTACCAGCCGGGCGTAAGCGGTCAGGTAGGCACTACGAAGTTTTGTTGGCCAGGAACAGTACGCAGAGCTTACATACTATGTACAAATCGTAATTTAGATTTCGTACTTAATTCTCTGACAGTGAGATCAAACAATACAAGGTCTACAGAGTAAGTCAACAAAAGCTTAAAAATTCCAGACATCACCATTTTTGCAAGATAATATTGACTTTAATCATTCGGTGTAAGTATCTATCAGAAACGTGCGTCTGTATGGATTTTGGACCTATTATCAGAACCAAAATATTGATTTATGAGTTTTGAGTGTAGTACAACTAAAGAAATAACAGGGAGCAACTTAAGACTATTGTGAATTTGAATTTATTTATGGCCTTTAGGCAATTTTGGCTCATGCCGATTTAAGACAATTGAATAAGTTCTTAATTTCATCTTACAGTGGTTGATGAAGAAACATATAAATCTTAGAAAATAACTTTTATTCCAATTTTCAAGCTTTTTCATTGACTTTTAGTAATGCTGTGCAGTGATAAACTCCAAGTTAAAAAAGAAAATTTAACTAACGTATGATCTTAAAAGTTGTATTAGGTAATTGCAGATTGGAGGAATATCTAAATGGTACCCAAACAGTACCGTATTGAGGATGAGGAGAGTGAGGCACCTGCCTCGGGCGCCAAATCGGGGAGGTTAAAAACTATATATAAAAGAAAACGCTCCAGATGTACTAAGCGCCAAAATAAGAGTTTGGCAGGTTGAAAAAAAGAGTTCGGTTTTTCAGTGCAAATCACAGGCAGTTTTATATATTTTTATATTTTTTCGCCAAATTTATAAAAAATGATAAGCGGCATGCGCATTATTACGGATATTTTTTCAAACGGGGAGAGAGGGGAGGACATTTTATACATATGGCTCAGGCGCTGAAATATCTCACAACAACTTTATACCCAAAGACCAGATATAAATTCTCCTTATATTTAATCCTGATCTCCGCAACGTGGAAGGTATTTAGGTTTCTATGTAAAGTGTTCCTTCTGTACTAAAACTATGCGATAACAAGAAAAAACATATAAATAATAAGTTCCAAGACTTAAATACCATTGACGTAGCATTCGCTAGGTCGTGGGTTCGCTCCCAGCGGCCGACCATCCTGACTGAGGTTTTTCCAGTGTTTTTCCTCAGTCACACCAGGCAAATGTGGGGATTGCACCTTCAACATAGGCCCTGGCCGACACCTTACGGAATTCTTTCCCCTCCCCTATCCCGGCCTGAGCCCTAGATGCCTAAATGCCATAGATAAAATTCAAAATTCAACTTTAATACCAAATGGACATTCGATCAAATGGACTATGCGACGTAGGAATCTGTTGGATATATTATACTGTATCACAAAATAGGCTTGTAATATCACAGAAATAATTGTCGCTGAATTACATAAATTAACAAAACTCACTTTATGGTGAAAAATAGAAAAACATGAAAGAAACTAACTCATGATTTCTTAAAAATTAATATTCTTTTGTAATTTCTTATGTGCGTCCTGCAGTTCATTTCGTAATTTTAATCCTTTTCTAAGGCAACTGTCACCATTAAAGCATAAATTTAATTCCATTCATTTAAATGTAACTCTATTTAATAGTAAATACGAAAAACCTTGAGTAACTCGAGATATTAGTACATCACGTAATAAATTACAACAACTTTATATGTAGAGTAAATTAAATTATTACAGACCAAAATTTTATTAAATATTATGACAAATACAACATGCGCAAATAGTTTTCGAGCTACACACGCTCAAAGTTACTGCGCATCGTCATAAATGACACCATATCTCGACAGATAATTTTCGGCGTCGGGAAGTTGCGCCCCCATCGCCCAGTCAGTTTCACTGGCTGCAATCAGCCCTGGCAGCTGCCAACATTGTTGCTGCCTATGTGATGTCCAACAGAAGGGCCAGAGTTCTTCTCTGTTGAGAATTTTTCTTCCCACTTGCGTAGGGGAATGGCGACCTCATTACAGGTCTACGAACCGCAACGTGATGCAAATTCATCACACAGCCCAAGTAGCAGACCACTGCTGCTCATCATAGCGTAGGGGATTGGCGACCTCATCGCAGGTCTACGGAACGCAACGTGATGCAAGAACATCACATAGCCCGAGCAGCAGACCATCGCTGCTCGTATACGGTGTAGGGAATTGGCGACCCCATCGTCCAGGCGGCTTTTGTTGGTTGCAATCATCCAACAACGGCGTAGGAAATTGGCGACCCATCCGTAGCAGCTACAACATCCACGCTGCTCGAAAGGAGGACCAACAAAGAGGATTTCATTTCATTTCACTTCATTTTTCATCCACGGCTTCATCATTTTCATCTCCTTTTCTGTTGCGACAAATGCCTCCACGCACTGAAAATGGATGTGTTTAGCATGTATTTGCATTGACGCTATCCCCTGGGGTCATTGGAAGGGGACAAAACCATTGGATAGCGCCTAGTTTTCAGCGGCAGATTTTGCATGGTCTAGCCCGTTGAGGTTGGGAAGTGCGCCATTGGGGAGCTACCCGGACCTTTGGGGGAGTGGGTCTCCCAGGTATCCATCAATCGGGAGTGCAAGTGATTTTGACGCCAAGCCATTTGACTTCGCCTAGATTTCCAGCTTGCTGACAAGGGAGATGAGGGTAGGACCCGGAAGCCTCGTTGGCTGCTTCGAACGAAAACGGGAAGTGTGGGCATTTACGGCTTTCATTCACCATGGCTCCACCACATCCTAATAATAATAAATCGCCTTCGCAGAAAGACTACCGTAGAAAGAAACAGCAAAATGAAGAGAAAGTCACTGATGTAAGTAAGAAGGCGCATACAACTAATGAATCAACCAGTGACAAGGAAGAGAAAATCTAAGTAGAGGAACAGACAAATATCGTACCGTCTATCACACGATATCTTGTGATTAAAGTGAAGAACGAAGCAGAACATCCAGGTGGTTTGAAGGAGTTATGCCCTTTTGTTATACAGAAACAACTTAATTACGTTGCAGGTGAGCTTGAGCATGTTAAAAAGCTTCTTAACGACACCTTGCTAGTAAAGACGTCTAATAATAAACAACTAATCTCTTGAAAATGAAGTCCCTAGGACCATTCGAAGTTAAAGTTGAACCACACCGTCAACTGAATTATAGTCAGGGAGTAATATATTGTTGGAACCTCAAAGAAGCTCCTGCATAGGTGATTAAGACTGAACTAGCCAGCCAAGGTGTAGTCAACGTTAGACGAATTAAAACCAGAAAGAGTGGAGAACTCCAACCCATGGGGTCTCTAATTTTGACGTTTGCCACCCCACAGCTTCCTAAGGACGTGAAGACAGCTTTCCATTGCTTGCCTGTCCGTCCTTATATACCGAGTCCGCTCCGCTGTTTTAAATGTCAGCGCTATGGACACACCAGCACGTTGTGTAATGCGACCTCTGCTGTATGTGTAATTTGCGGTACCAGTAGCCATGGTGCGGATCCTTGCACCTCACTGAAACCTGAAACCTCACTGAAACCAATAATGCATGTAATACTATAATTACTGTACTGTATTTTTTACTGAATATTGCATGGATTTTTCAAATAACTCGTTCACAAGTAAGAGTATAAACTAAATGTATCCTCTGCAAACTGCTAAAATCGAAATTTTAATTTGTTACTGCGTCGGGATTCCAGAAATTTGGTTAATATATAAAAGAAATGAAAGTCGGAAGAGCAATATAGGGAAAACTAAGGATAGTAAGAATGGGAATTCATGTTGTATTCTTTTAGAAGTCGTTTAAACACACACACACACACACACACACACAAAAACTGGAAAATTTCGAAGTTTCCTTTTTAACAGCTAGTAGAGAAATAAAACAGACACATGCACACAGATGAATGAGTAGAGAGTGGCGCCACGCAGCGGATGATGCATTAATCTTGGAACAATTTACTAACGTATTACGTGTAAGTTTCAAGATGGGATCATGTACGGATATGTATTAAAAATGTTGTTTAACTGTGGGGGAAGGAGGGGCATACGAAGGAAGATCAGGGCTTAGGGCTATTGAAAGTTTAGGCCAGTATATATATACAGTGTGTGTCTCTGAAATAATGGCGCAAACTTCGGGAGGCTACATCAAAAGAAGAAAAAGGTTCCTGTGAAGCATTTTCGAAACATGCGCAGTTTCGGAGCTACAGGAGCTTAAATTTAATGCGGCATCGTAACAAATGACGTCATATCTGGACAAATAATAATTGAAGTAGTATTCAATACACCTATTAGTCTATGTTTATGATGGGCGAGTGCACCTTAGAGAAGATTTCCATGCTTGTCCTTCTAAACCTTTTCATGCTTGCTAATAAAATTCGTATGTTCTGAAACTTCTGTAAAATTCGTATGCTGTCTATGCGGCACTCTCTCAATCGTGCACATTACTTAAATGGATGTATCGGATACTGCTCGGATTGTGATTTGCTAAGCCGACACCTCTTTATCATTATGTATTGAGATATGACATCATTGAAGACGATGCAGTTTTAACTTTGGGTGCCTGTAGCTCCGAAACTACGTATGTTTGAAATTTCTTCAAAGGAACTTTTATCTTGTTATCTTGTAAATAATAACCTCCCGAAGTTTGCGCAATTATTTCAGGTACAATTATATCGTGTGTTATTTGGTAAATCTCAATAGCGTTCCACTTTTGTCGCCGGTAGTTCGAAGGTTAAACCGTGAATAAATTAAAATCCACTGTCAAAAAACGACTGATTTATGTACAAATAAAACTCTATAAGGCTTCTTAAAAGTACGGAAACCTTGCGTGCAGTACGTTAGAATGCAAGACTTTGTCGGACTACCCCAGATCCTTTCTTCTCTCCGTATACATGAAACTATCCGAACAAAGGATGCTTATACCTAAAAATCTGTTTTGCACTTCATTCTGAAGCATTAAACTCTGATTTAGTGCAATTTGCCCCACATTTCTTGAGTTTGAAATATGGAAGATACAGCAGAGTCAAGTAGATGCAGACGAGTAGATACTGTAATCAAACTTTCAGTGCGTTTATTCTTGAAAGCTTGTTTCTATGTATAAGCACCCTATTTCGGGCACAGTCACATTTATGTATTTTATAGAAAACAATCGAGACCAAAATTACCGCACAGCACACTTTCAAACTCTTATCAGACTCTTGCCAGGATCATCGATTGTAACACATATTAGTTAATATGTTGTTGTTTGATAATGTTTGATGAGCTCAGTTTTCCCTTATTTGACTAAAAAGAGGAAATGTTCACAGTATACAGAATGCATGCTATATTTTATTACAAACATGACGGGTGTCCCAAGAGCTACGCACTTCGCTGTTGTCATAGTACGTAAGTAAATATAACCCGGTATATTGGGAAGTTATTACAAACAAAACATCAATACTCGTTGAGGCACTTTTGTAGAAAATGTTGCTAGAGTCGAAAATTTTTCGTTGCAAACTGGGTATATTCCTACACATAATCCGTGTATGAAACTGATTGAAATATTTCTCAATCCCACTAGGGGCATGCAGGGCTGCTCATCGACCATGATTTCTTATCGAAAAGCTTACAAGCTTTGTGCGGGGATATTACTAGTGTAGTCCGAAAACGTATGTTTCTGCAATACAGTATTACAATGGACTTTTGCAACATTCTTGGTGTACAGTGCAACTGGAAGATATTTTTCATCTCTGCTTACTTCAATGTGTCATTTTCAACGAAAGAAAGGATAAAACTGAATTAATTATAAATTTGACTACATCCGACAGCCCTAAATTTCGTAAACAAAGTACAACATACATCCTTCAAAATCTGCACTCTGCTGCTGCACACTTAAATTTATACTCTTTATAATTTTCCCCTAAATCCTGCATCCCTCCAGCGGTTTCAGAATTGTTATTTGCAATTTCCTCTCTACATTTCACGAAAGTCACACAAAGCGAAAAATAGTCGACTTCTCTGGTACAGATGGGTTCGGAGAACTTACTTTAAATGCCTTTTTTGCAACATGATATAATAATGTTCTGAAATATTGTTCGACAAGAAATGTTCTATCCGGTTCAGAAAACCTCATTATAAAATTCCACAAGTCACAGGAGTGCACTGAAATTGAACCCAAGAAAAAAATAGGAAATCAATTCTCTTTCCTTTCATTATTATCATGCATCACGACAGACAATCGGAACTTGCACTTTAAATTTTAGGGTTTCCGCCTGTAGTCAAGTTGTTCAGTTTCTCGGGATATTTTCAACTTTGTTCTGTCTCGTTGAAAATGGCATAGTGGGATAGACAGAGATGAAACACATCTCCTAGTACCACTTCACACCAACAATGTTGCCAAAGTCATTGTAATATTGTAAAAAAACCTGCAATTTTGCACTGCACTAGTCCTGTACTAAGCTTGTAAGCTTTTAGTTCGAAACTTCCTTTGTCATGTTCAATGAGCAATTACTGCTACCCAGTTTGCAACAAAAGCAAATTCCTATCCTGTTAACACGTTTTACAACCTCCTAAACAATGATTGATGTTTTGTTGATTATTGCTTTAAAAAAAACTTCTGAAATACAGGGCTATATTTCAGCACAGATTGTGTCTGTGTGTTTTAATTCAATAGTTACGTACTATGAAACAATAGGTTGCGTAACTTTTCGGACACCCAGTATAATCCTACTTCCTTTTAATCGCGTTGAAAGACAAATTTTCCAGCTATATATTCCGTAACAACTCCCTTTCACATCTATGTTAGTGGACAATTAGCATTCAGAATAATTAAAAATATACCTTCTGTGGGGATAATACCAAAAAATTGTCTTTTTCGTTTCTTAT
The DNA here is from genome assembly GCA_022664845.1 of Lepisma saccharinum. Classification (NCBI taxonomy): domain Eukaryota; kingdom Metazoa; phylum Arthropoda; class Insecta; order Zygentoma; family Lepismatidae; genus Lepisma; species Lepisma saccharinum. Next base: position 47,161 of record JAGDQP010009946.1, read on the forward strand.
TCTTATTAGGAGTGAAAGCTTCATAGTCCATTTGTCTACTAATGTTTTAATGCTCAATTGTCTGTAAAATATCTTTATTTGTCCTTATTCTCTTAAATTTGCAGGGTTACTTATGGGAGGATAATCGAGCAGTTGTAACATGGTTGTCCAATCAGCTCGATCCAAATAACACACAATCCGTTGTTTTGGAAAACATAAAATGTGTAAAAAGAGATGCTATAATCCAACTAGTGAAGTCGTCTGTGTTGGTAAGTTATGACTTTACTTGACAGTAGACATGTTCCTTCTAGGTTATTTCATATTCTTCTTTCTTTATAATCAACGTTGAATCCGTGTGATGAACGTAGAGGTTTGGCATCCACTTAAAGTGCAAGTCCCATATTTTGGAAAACTACTGTGGATTTTCTTTGCCCAGGAATCTTCAGATCACAAACTTGCCTTGGGTAAAACAATCATCACAATATGCATGAGAAGGTTTAGAACAGGAATAAGCTGTTATATGGAGAGAATTCGTAAATGATCCTTTGATTGTGACCTGCAGTGTGTTTATTGTGTGCTCTTTATTTAATGTTTCGAATTGTGAAATCGCCTAATGTAGTGGCAAGTATTAGACTGTCAAAGAACATCTCAATAACAAATGAAGTAAGATCGAACCCAGCCTTCGTGGTCCAGGCGGTAACGTCGCGGACTTTAGATTAGCAATGGGTAGGCACGTCGGTTCGAACCCCACGGCCGACTATCCTAACTGAAGTTTTCCAGGGCTTCCCATCAGTTTCGCCAGGCTAATACCGGAATAGTACTTTAAACAAGGCTCTGGTCGCTACCTTCCACATCCTCTCCCCTACCATATCCCGGTCGAGCCAAAGATACCTAAAGGCTCGAAGCTTCATATATCTGGTGTAGTAAAAAGTAATCCATTATTTTGCCAATAGATGGCTTCAGTGATCTGTAGCTCGCGTTGTATACGTCCGATCGGGTTCAACGAGATGGCGTTCAAACGATGAGATTGCGTACTACAAACACTGTTCAGATAGTTGTGATGAGTTGACTCAGTGTTGTGTGAGCGCGCGTCAAAATGGACACTAGCAAAGAGAAAATACGCTATATTTTACAGTTTTTCTTCGATAAAGGCGAAAACGCAAGCCAGGCGGCTGCAAATGTGAATAGTGTTTATGGTCCTGATACTGTAACAGCCAATCACGCGCAATTTTGGTTTCGTCGATTCCGTGCCGGTAATTTTGCATAAGGCTGGATACACAAAGAAGCTTGATGTATGGGTGCCACACGAGTTAACGCAAAAAAACCTCATGGACCGAATTTCCATCTGCGAATCGCTGCTGAATCGCAACAAAAGCGACCCATTTCTGAAGCTGTTGGTGAGTGGTGATGAAAAGTGGATCACTTACGACAACGTCACGCGAAAACGGTCGTGGTCGAAGCGCGGTGCGCCGGCGCAAACGATGCCCAAGCCAGGATTGACGGAAAGGAAGGTTTTGCTGTGTGTTTGGTGGGATTGGCAGGGAATTATCTACTATGAGCTGCTCCCCTACGGCCAAACCCTTAACTCGGAACTATACTGTCAACAATTGGACCGTCTGAAGGCAGCAATCGCCCAGAAGCGGCCAGCTTTGGCCAATAGGAGAGGCATTGTGTTCCACCAGGACAACGCCAGGCCACACACATCGATAGTGACTCGCCAGAAGCTCCGGGAGCTTGGTTGGGAGGTTCTTATGCATCCACCTTATAGTTCGGACCTGGCACCGAGTGATTACCATCTGTTTCTGTCCATGGCGAACACGTTTGCTGGTGCAAAATTCGCGTTAAGAGAGGCTTGTGAACATCGACTGTCTCAATTTTTTTGCCAGTAGGGACAAGGGCTTCTATGAGAGAGGCATCATGATATTACCTTCCAAATAGCAACATGTTATCGAACAAAACGGCGCATATGTGACCTAAATCGGATCATTGTAACTATGGTAAGTCAAGCCTTCAATGTCATGCAAAAATAATGGATTACTTTTTACTACACCAGATATTAATACTAGAGTTTTGAAATTTTGTACAATTTTAAAAAGGGAAATGAAGGGTTCATACATGGTACGAGAAGTCTTCCGAAGCACGTCTGAGTACTTAAAATATTACAAAATATGTAAAATTTGTGGCAAAATACGAGGTTAGTTTGTAAGTCATATATTGAAAAAGACAGATCAGGACAGCCTAATGCATACAGCATATGAAATGTCAATATGTGTCCTTTCTTTTCAGAAAATAACAATAGATTTTGATTTAGAATATGAAACTGTACCGGGAGCAAAATTCGGAATTCGCATGTACAAATCTGAACTCATATTTCGCAGCAGCTAATGGCACTGAAATATTTTACTTTCTTAAGTTGCTATGTATTTAAGACATCATAAATAGTCTATATATGTAGAAAAAGGTGTGTGAACTGTTGCTCTGCCACACAGGATGTCACAGCTACACATTGAAAGACATAAAGCTACCTTATATCTAACAAGTAAACCTATCGATGCAGTGTTCGATTAGTTACAAATTACGAAGGGTGGGGTGGGGGGATCCTAAAAGTAGTAGTGCTGATAAGTTTCAACTTACTACCTGTTTGGGTAGAAACACAAAGATTTTATTACTGGTTGGGATGATATTCGGAATCAATAACCGGGGCTGAAATCCTCAGGCACCAGGAAACATCCATGGCATCCCCCCCGGTAAATCGATGGTCCAAAGCGCTCTTTGACCAAACTCGGAGAGGAGTTGGGGACAGCAGGAAACCTCCAGAAAACATGATTAGAAGTGCTTTCGCTCCAAAGAATTAAACTTGGAAGATAGTACCTACTTATAGTATGACCTAAGTCTGAAAACATGCGTTTATTTGCATAATTATTAAAAAGGAAAGGAAAACAAATACACATTAATGGATACTGGGTGGAATATACTATCAGTTAGTACGTTAGCCATGGCCGCCATCTTAAAGTTGACCATTTTGAATCTTGCTCGCTTTTTTATATGGGAAAGGGGGTCACGTAATATAACAATCTGCGATAAAATTATACCAGAAATATGTTGGTGAAGTCAGTTCTGCCATAAGTTTATTTTTGAGAGAGAGAATGAGATGTGACCTAGTGTGCGAACACAGAAAAATCCTTGTTTCTGGTTGAAAAAAAAATGTTCTAATAGATCCCAAACAAAGATTTATTTGTTTTACACAACAGGCTGTTTAAACGTATTTGATTTGCACTAATAAACACGAGTCAGCTAGTTTGCAGCTCGATGCAGTACCTTTTTTAATTCTGTTTATTAACTTATCAAAGTAATACAATATACTATTACTAGTTACCATTTTAAGTACTTAATATTTCATTCCAATAATTTATAGATTGATCTGATATTATTTTCATAACTTTTGTATCTCCTGTGTTGCGGTATGTTCGTATATCGTAAATGAAGTTGGTTTATATATCTATCAAGCCTATTAATATCTTTTACTATCAAAACCATTTGTAATATTTGAGCTGTAAACCATACAAGAATATTTTTTTCTTTATTCGTGTAGGAGAAAAATATTTAAACTCAAGATTGTAGATTATTTGCTCTACTTGTTTGAGTTTATAATTGTTTCTTGTTATTTTTTTGATTATTTGAAGATATTTTGTCCATATAATTCCGTTATTGTTACAATTCAATATTCTGTGTCCTGTTATGTCAACATATTTCAGACCACAACATTTGTTGCCTGAAGCTCATATACGAAAACATTTAGAAGTTAAAATTTCCAACATCGTAACTACAAAGAAGTACACTATTACTGTACTATAAAGCCATGTACGGTTTTAAACAAAAATCAATATCGCACTATAGTGTTTCTTCGTATGCTACGTCAATAATCAAGGTAACAAATACGTTCTAAAACTCAGAACCGACTTTGTTTACCTAAGATGCTTGTTTGTTCTATTTAAAAAAAAAATGTTCCAAACTCATTTTCTTGTTATTCATTTCTTTGTGCCATCAACATGAAATATTCAGAAATAAGCAAGAATCTAACTACAACAAAAATGTCCAGAATTATTAACTGATGTTCTAAATTCTATAATTGACAAGTAATAAATTCCATTTTGTAATATTAATATAACTATTAAAGTTGTAAGCTTGTCTTTTATATAATTACAACGAAACAATTCAGTGAGAAAATGGGTGGCGCTGCAGCGACATAGGTGGTATGTCATACTCCAAAATATTGAAACTTAAGTTCTATTCCTGCTTGAGATCGTTATCCTTCTTTTTCACTGCTTGCAATTTAATTCGTTTAAACAAACCTTTAAAAGAAAATAAAGTTTTGTTTGGACGACTCCATCCTAAAAAAAATTTTTTTGTTGACAACCACATACAAACTTTTTTTTTTCTGTGTAGTTGATTCTAAAGTCCGTAAATTGATACTGTGAAATTTTTTAAACAGTCCAAGAGATGAAAACTAAATGCTTCCTAATAAGTACTAGGTAAATGATGCTTAGAACCCATCAGTATGTATTTGGTGAACATTTGTTACAGTGTTTCAAAAAGAACAGTGCATTTCTAGGTTCTTGAATCAACTATGCACACTAACGTAACATATCATTTTCTCTCTCAAAAATAAATATTTGACAAAACTGAGTTAACCAATGTATTTCTGGTAAAATTTTAGCCCAGATTAATATATTACATAACCTCCCCCCATTTCCATGTAAAAAAGCGAGCAAGATTCAAGATTATTGACTTGAAGATGACGACCATGACTAACGCACACTCTAACCCGGTCCCGACAGTAATCCACACTGTCGAAAGTAGGTGAACGGCGAGCCTGTTGGGGGGGTGGGGGTGCAGAGCTCAATGTTTGTGCGAACCTGACCTTACCTAACCTCTGCTAACCCATGATCACTAAAACTGCAAGAAAGCAATTATTAATAATAAATGTATTTTAAGAGAAAGAAACGAAAGTATAAAAATATATAATCGAACCTGACCTTACCTAACCTACCCTAACCCATGGTCATTAATCTAAGATAATCTATGAAAATTGCAAGAAAGTAATTATTAATAATAAATAAGAACCGATAGAAATGTATTTTAAAAGAAAAAACGAAAAAAAAAATCTCTTGCCCCCGCCGTGATTCGAACCCGGGTTCCGTCACTCAACAAGCCGACGCCTTAACCACGGTCCAATCTTGCAAATGGTGATTTGAAAGTTGTATTTACACTGCACCTGTGTTATGTAACAACGCTAAGAGATGTCATTGGCGCGCGTGGATGTAGCAGATTACTGGTGCGACCGACTCCTTACTCTAGCTGATAGTAATTTCCACCCAGTATCCATTAATGTTTAAGCACTTTTAATCATGTTTTCTGGAGGTTTCCTGATTTCTCCTACTCCTGTGCCATGTTTGGTCAAAGAGCGCTTTGAACCATCGATAGGTTTCCACTTGTTAGACATAAGGTAACTTTATGTCTTTCAATGTGTAGCTGTGACATCCTATGTGGCATAGTATCAGTTCACACAACTTTGTATACATATATAGACTATTTATGATGTATTAAGCATAGGCGTGCGCAGACCCTAGGATTAGGGGGGGGGGATTAGTAGTGTTACTCCTTAAAGTATGCAGTTAACTTGTAGTCAATCATTCCGTTACTTTTCTATATTGTTTTAATCCCTTTGCCCCAAGGATGTTACTGTGGTGTCAGGGGCGGACCCAGAACCGACAATCACAATTTAGTTGAAATTGCGGGGAGGGGAAAAGTCAATACCCCCCAATTGGAGATAACTTTTAAATTTTAAAAATCAATTTAACTTCTTCATTCCATCAACTTCATTCATTATCATTCATTTGCATTTTTCTTTATCTGCTTTACTCGTAAGATAATAATCATAAGAGGTAATAATATGTAATAAAGGAAAAATAATATTGAATGAAGCAGAGACAAGGCAGATATTTTCATATCTCAACTCCAGTCCTCCAAATGGAGTCGCATCAATAGTAATAGTTTTAAGTTTTTAGAACACGAGACAACTCCTAACAGTATCGAATGTACTAAATTATAGAAATTATAGAAACTCATTTACTTACGATGTAAAGGAAAGTCGAATTTTAGCAAAATATATGACACTTCTTGAAGTAAAACATTCACTATATATATATATATATATATACTTTCTCTGTTAGGAATTGGCAGTATCTGTATTTACAACTATTGGATAATACGTGCAACACTATTTGTCCAGCATCGCAGGTCTACGGATCGCGTGATGCATTATCACATAGCCAGAGCAGCAGACCATCGCTGCTCGTATACGGCGTAGGGAATTGGCGACCCCATCGTCCAGTTGGCTTATGCTGGTTGCAATCAGCCACAAACGGCGTAGGGAATTGGAGATCCCATCGTGCAGCCTGCTTTTGCTGGCTGCAATCAGCCCTCGCAGCTAAACATCTACGCTGCTTGAAAGGAGGACCAGCAGAGAGGAGTTCATGTACTTTCACCTCATTTATCATCCACAAATGATTCATTATTTCATCTCCTCTTGTGCTGCGACTTGCACCTCCACGCAATGACAAAGGATGTGTTATGGTTGAATTTTCATTGACGCTGGCCCCTGGGACCCGAGAAAAGGGGGCGAAACCATTGGATAGCGCCTAGTTCTTAACAGCAGATTCTTGGATACTCTAGCTCGTTGAGGCTGGGAAGTGCGCCATTGGGGAGCTCTTCGAACCTTTGTCTCGCCAACACTGGGGGGAGTGGGTGTCCCAAGTATCAATCAGTCGGGAGTACAAGTGATTTCGACGCCAAGTCATTGGACTTCTCCTCGTTGGCTCCTCAGAACGAAGACGGAGAAGTGTGGGTATTTACGGCTTTCATTCATCATGGCTCCACCACATCCTAACAAGTCGCCTTCGCAGAAAGTGAGAAAGAGACAGAACGAAGAGAAAACCACTGATGTAAGTAAGAAGGCGCATACAGCAAATGAATCAACCAGTGACAAAGAAGAAAAAATAGAAGTAGAGGAACAGACAAGTATCGTACCGACTATCACACGATATCTTGTAATTAAAGTTAAGAATGAAACAGACAATCCAGGTGGTTTGAAGGGGTTATCCCCTTTCGTTATACAAAAACAACTAAATGATGTTGCAGGTGAGCTTAAGCATGTTAAAAAGCTTCGCAACGGCACGTTGCTCGTGGAGACTATCAACTAATCTCTTGAAAATGAAAACCCTAGGACCATTCGAAGTTCAAGTTGAACCACACCGTCAACTGAACTTTAGTCAGGGCGTAATATCTTGTTGGGACTTGCAAGATGTCCCTGAAGAAGAGATTAAGGATGAACTTGCCAGCCAAGGTGTAGTCAATGTTAGGCGCATTAAAACTAGAGAGTGGAGAACTGCAACCCACGAGTTCGTTAATTTTGACGTTTGCCACCCCACAGCTCCCTAAGGACGTGAAGGCAGCTTTCTATTGCTTACCTGTCCGTACGTATATACCGAGTCCGATCCGCTGTTTTAAATGTCAGCGCTATGGACACACCAGCACCTCTGCTGTATGTGCAATATGCGGTACCAGTAGCCATGGTGCGGATCCTTGCACATCACTGAAACCTCAGTGCGTTACTTGCAAGGGTGATCACACGGCCTGGTCGCATGATTGTCCGGTATTTAAAGAAGAAAAACGCATTAGAGAGCTGATGGTGATTGAGAAAATATCTGCTGGTGATGCAAAACGTCGAGTACGAGAGCCTCAACGCACCCTCCCATCCGAAGCGTTCTCCACTGTAGCATCAAGACTACCAATTAAAACTGTCTCGGTTGGCACCCAGACAGTTGATGTATCCACTCAAGCTACGCCGCGACATACTGAAAAAGAAATCGCCCCTAGGGAGTCTTCTAGGACTCCACGAACTGTACCTAGTGTTCGTGCTGGTACTATTACTAAACCGATTCGTATGTCACGAGTAATGTCGAGCATAAAACGGCTCACTAATGTTTTGGCTACTCAATTAAGTCAGCCTCCACCTGCGCTGAATGAGACGAGTTCATCCCTCACATCAGATATGATTGAGGACGATCTGATGGACTCGGAGTTTACTGTAGTCGGAAAGGGAGGGAAATTTACTAAACCTAGACTTAAAAGGTAATATTTTTATTGATCTTCATCCCAATGGCTATGCTCCAATGGAATCTTAACGGATTTCATTCCCACTATGAAGAACTGCAAGTCTTGTTATCAGATATTTCCCCTGTTGTAGTTTGCTTTCAGGAAACAAAGTGTAAAACAACTGAAAATGTGATCTTGAAGAACTATACACTTTATAGCACAGATTTTCCAACTGATGGTCGCGCATGTGGCGGTGTTGCAATTGGTGTTGTTGACACGCTGTATTCAACACCTGACCACATTGCTACGACCCTACAGGCGGTTGCTGTTCGCGTCCACCTTGAGCAGCACGTTACAATACTGAATTTGTACATCGCAAGGGAACAAGACTTTGCGCTCCTTGACCTCCAGAATCTTTTGCAGCAGTTACCCTAACCTGTAACTTTAGTTGGAGATTTTAATTCCTATAACGTTATTTGGGGTAGTATTTCGTACAGATGTCCGCGGTAGAATAGTTGAATCTTTTACTGACGCTTCAAATTTTGTTTTATTAAATACTGGTGCTAACACTCATTTTAGTTTGGCAAGTGGCACATACTCAGCGATAGATCTGTCTCTCTGCAGTGCAGTTCTTGTACCCATGCTGGCATGGCGTGTACATGATGATCTATGCGGTAGTAATTACTTCCCAGTAATTTTAAACTTTTTAAACCTTTATCAAGCACCACGAAAGTTACCGCATTGGAATCTCAAGCGTGCTGACTGGATTAAATATGAAACTCGTGTCCAACTAGTTGATCAAGGAGATTTGCCCCTGAATGATTCGGTTGAGTACTTGAACCGTGAAATTTTGAGAGTTGCCAGATGTTCCATCCTACAGTCCGGCCGAACGCCACGTTGGCGTTCTGTTCCGTGGTAGAACCAAGAGCTCGAACTAGCACGGCGACGGCGCAGTCGCGCTATACGGGTGTTCAACAGATATCCTACAGCGGCAAATTTGAATGCAGTTCGACAGTCACAAGCATATGTTCGACGTCTCATGAAACAAACTCGACGTACATCTTTTCGGGAGTACGTAACTTCTATTAACTCACAAACGCCAATTCGAGACGTGTTGGATAGGGTAGGACGTTTGCAGGGCAATTATCGCTCCGAGCCATTGACTGTTCTGAACCACAATGTCTTGCATACTGCCCCAGAAGAGATAGCTAATTTACTTGGAGCAGTCTTCGAAGCAGGATCCAGCTCTAACTCTAAGTACTATAGTGCTAATTTTGTGAACATAAAATGTCAGGCAGACATGATTCGTCTACGCTTCCACTCTAATAATTTCAAACCATATAATGCATCTTTCACCGAGTGGGAACTTCAAACTGCCTTGCGGGATGTTAAAAACACATCCCCTAGAGTGGATGTTATACACTATAAAATGCTGCGTCATCTTCCCTCCCAAGGAAAGGTCTTCTTTCTAAATCTTTATAACCAAATTTGTAGGACTGATGTTTTCCCTGCTAGTTGGCGAGAAGCTATCATAATTCCCATTCTGAAACCTGAGAAAGATAAACTAAACCCCACAAGTTACCGGCCCATTGCTCTCACTAGCTGCGTATGCAAGCTATTTGAGAGAATGATAAACCGACGCCTAATGTGGCACTTGAAGCATAACAACTTGCTTTCTAATGATCAGTGTGGATTTCGCCAGTATTGCTCAACTGTCGACCATCTTGTCAGATTAGAATCTATTGTTCAGAACGCATTCCTCCGGAATGAACATGTTCTTGCTGTGTTGTTCGACTTAGAGAAGGCCTATGATACCACCTGGAGATATGACATATTATGCCAGTTTCATGACGGGCATTAGGGGCCACATGGCCAATTTTATATTAAATTTTCTAAGCGATCGCTTTTTCGTGTCCGTGTTGGTGATCGTTTTTCAGAGCGTTATTTACAGGAGAATGGCGTACCTCAAGGGAGTGCTGAGCGTAACACTGTTCGCTATTGCAGTGAATAGTGTTATGGCTTGTATTCACCCTCCTGTGCAAGGTCTTTTATA